>QANU01100135.1:0-36815 GCA_003254905.1 Nissolia schottii | reverse complement strand
CCCCCTAGAGTTGCAGCCGTAGGAGTGTCGTACACGTAATGAGTAGTACTCATCCGTGTGCGTAGGTTAAGTTCACTTGTAGTATTGTATATATGTACCATTGTATATAGAGTGATGTTGGATATGTATGTCTGTAGTAGGACAAGATACTCCTTATGATATTAATGTGTAATTATGTGTGTTATCTTTGGGCCGTATCTGTATTTTCTTCGGGTACTCGCCGCACGCCAGGTACGTACTCGTGCTTCCTTTACATTTTTATGATAATGCTTATGCGGTATATGATGCGTATGGCTCGTTATTTTCCTTAGTATCATTGAAATGAAGTTTAAATTGGCCCGTTATTTTGTAAACCCTAATTTTAAGTCAAGATGTAGAATCATAACGGTTCGCAGCACCAGAAGAGCACCACCTAGCCGGGAAGTCTATGACTTAAGCATAGGCCGACTAGCTAGGGTGTTTCATTTGGTATCAGAGCAGTTTGGTCCAATGGAGCCTGAGGACTGCGCCGCACTATGCTTTCGGGCATGAATTTGGTGCACGCTCGACGAGCTGAGATGTGCTGAGTCAGTGAACATCGGTTCCTCCGAGGCTGATCACCTCAGGATTCGCGGATGTCGTCGAGGCAGCCATGTCGCCCGGAAGAGATGACGCACGATGTCACTTACGTTGACAGGTTTTACAGGGTCACCTAAGGAACAGAAACGAGGCAAACGAGGTAGGTATGGGACCTTTGGACACTCGGGTTAGGCTGACAAATCAATAGGAGGAGAGAAGTAGGGAAGGAAGAGTAATTTGGGACCCTTAAAGTAAGAAGGTAGCCAGGGATTGGCAGGAAAAGGTGTTCAAACACTTAAGGGAAAATTTCAGGGTTCACTCGAATGCACCATTAGAACGCTTCACGAATTAGGGATGCATTCGAATGCTAGCAGAAGGCGCATTCGAATGACAGCAGCAAAGTGGTTCAAATTGCAATGCACCTTGCAATTCTGCATTCTGTGGCACTCCGACGCCTCCCCACCTCTGTCCTAATAGTTGAGGGGGATTGAAAGGTGAAGAGCTCAATGGCAAACCCCTTGATTGCTCAAATTTACCCCTTGACGGGAAAGTCCATCTATTATGGATGTTACCCCATTCAAAGGTGATTTTGGCCGAAACTCCCAACCCCGCTTTGCCAACTAGTCTGCCTAGGTACAGGCATGGTTTTGGACCCGACCCCGAGCCAATACGGCTAGTCCCTTAGCGTATGTCCCGTGCAACCCCGTAATAAGGCAAAAGCCAAGATGAGGGCGCGATTCTCTCACGCTCGGTCAAATTTGCTCATGCGGCTTCCATTCCACCTTCAATAGATACACAGAGGCCAGCCAAGGGTAAGCCGGGAGTTGCTGTCCTCCAAAATGACCATTTTACCCTTGCCCCTTAAACGGAGGGAAATACCCCCATAGCCTTGCATTTTCCCCTTAATTTTGTTAACCATGATCTAAATTCTCTTACTCGCGCTCAAGATACCATCCTTAGTATCAACGAAGGAAAACAATCTGCCCGAAGTCTTAAGTTGACCCTTTTGGACTAAATCGCCCCTAAGGTGTACAAAAGAACTATGAAACGCACATTCAACCAATATTTAATAAGACTTGAAGATTTGAAAGATAACATAAAAGTTGCATTAATAATTAGCCGCCAAGTTACAAAATGTAGGACACAACTGGACCAATTACATCAAATTCCCAAAATGCCCCTACCCCCTAATACTTACAAAACATTCGATGGTTAGCCTATACATAATTCTACACTACCTATTCTAGTAGCCCTAAGAAAACTAATCCGCTTCCTCAGTGTCTGGAGTCGGATCTTCCTCCATAGCGGCCGGAGCAGGGCCTGAAGTCGAGACACTGCCCGTAGAACCCCCTGAGCATACCCAGCCAGTGCGAATAGACGGCATCCAAGTCCTGACCAAACCAGAGCATGTTATGGTCGGTCTGTGTCGCCATCTGCTCAAGACGATCGGCTTGTGCCATTAGCCGCTCAGGATGGCCCGTGTGCATGTTCAACTGCTCGAGCCGATCGAGACGAGACAGGCCCACGCTCAGAGCATCCAGCCGGCTCATCAACAAGTCCATCTGGGACTATAAGAGGCCAGGGGAAGGTGTAGGCTCTGCTGAGGTCGAAACAGCAGCCGCAGGATCGGCGGGAGAGGATGGAGCGGAAGGTGAAGATGGTGCAACCCTTTTTCTTGAACGGTTACCCAGAGGCACATTGTAGGCCAGCTGATGGGCGTTGTTTAGGGGAAATGTGCATTTTGGCTAAGCAGCCCGAGTCCACCTTCCAAGAAACTTTAGGGGACTACATCAATTCACCTGCAAGCAAGGAACGGTAATCAAAGGTATAACACCATGCATTCATAAAGAGAATTCATAATAAAAGTCAAAGGCAGAAAGGAAAAGGCAAATGACCGAGATACGTACCCTCAAGAGGCACCTGGAAATACTGGAGGATCTCGGTGATCTCAACGCCGTAAGGGAGCGCGTTACCCCAAATCCGTGCCTGACCCATGTGCTGCATGACATAGAGGGCCCAGTTGATCTCGTGGTGCTCAGTGAGGGCCTACATCACCAAGCAATCGTCGCGGATCATCACCACGTGATTCCCGTTCCGCGAGACGGGAGTATGGGTGAGCAGGTAATGATAAATCCTCTGCTCCACCGGTAAGCCGTTCACTTGAGGCCTGTTCTTGGCGCTCTTGAGGCCCGAGTGGCCGATGGCGCCTAATGCCATGTCCTCCCCAAAAGGAATGCCAACCGAATCGAATGCCCACTCCGATAGGCCTGAGGCTAGGTCATTCCCCGCGTGTGGAAGCTCCAAAACTGTCCAGAATTGCTCCAGAGACAGCTCTATTAGCACACCACACACCTCCGAGGTGAGCACGTTGTCCACGATCCGCATATTGTTGTAAAAGACCCGGACGAGGTGCGGGTACAAGGGGTGGTGGAAGCACAGGAACCCCAAGAGCTCGGCCGAGTCCAGATAGGCCAAAATTTCCTCCGACGCCTCCTCGAAGGTGGCACGATCAAGGATCTTAGGCTCCATGATCGCCCGCTCTTTGAAGTTGGCTTCAAAGTTTCGACATTGGGCTTCGGTGGAGAACCAATGGGGAAGGTCACGTGGAGGAGGAGGTTGAGGGTTCTTGGACCTCGAAGGACGGCCGGTATTATGACTCATGATGATGGAAGTGGTGATTTTGGGGGATGGAATAGAAAATGGGGGTGAGAGATTCGGGTAGAGAGCAAGCGGGACAGAAATGTGAGGGAATGAGGAAGGAGGAGGAAAGGGAAGGCTAGGGAACAAGAGGGAGAGTGAGAAATTGCAAGCAATTGAAGTGGGAAGGAGAGGAATTTGGTTCTAGCTCTGCTAGGGTTTCGAATGAGAAGAGGGGAAACGAGTGAGAGTGAGAGTAAGAGAAAAGGGAGTGAGAAGCGTTTAAAACAGCTTCAGGTCGCAGTTCATTCGAATGCAATTCGAAATTCAATCGAATCCGGCTAGCATTTGAATGTGGTTTTCGATTGCCTTAAGAACTCTACAATTCATTCGAGTGAATGACCATTGGGGATTCGAATGCAGCCCTTTTGGTGAGGTTTTAATGTCTCTAATCCACCTCTAGAGGTCCCGACCAGGCATGCGTACCCAGGGGATCTTAGAACCCTAATTCTCCCGAAAGTAGCCTAGAAACGCAGTGACTTTCAAATTTCGGGGACGAAATTTCAAATAAGGAGGGTAGAATGTAACAACCCGATTCTCTCGTGTACGGAAAACCCATGGGTTAAGCTGTCGTGGGGAATCAAAAGGCATTCTGAGGATCCAGGAAGGAGAATTTAACCTATAAAATCTCCGAATTAGCGACTGGGATTAGGTCTCGTTGTCCGGGAAATTTTCCAGCGCATCCGGGAGAGTTTCGACTCGAACGGAATTCGTTTCGGATACCGGAAAACGGTCGTGGAATTTTTGGGCACAGTAAAACGGTCAAAAATTCCTGAGTAGTAGTTCCCGGGTCGAAGGGAAAAATCAAGGGGTCACGACGGTATGCTCGAAATATTTTTAGGGCAACCAGTGTGTGAAATATTAGACAAAATGCAATGAAACGAAAATGGAACCGGCCAGAGGCTATTTAATTTCTTTCAGCAGAAGTTATAAAGTTTATAAATATAATAATAATAATAATAATAATAATAATAATAATATAATAATAATAATAATAATAATAACAGATAACAAAAGAAAAAGAAAAGGAAAAATAAGAAAAGGAAAAAAAACAAAGGCTATAAATAGCCACCTTCAGAACGTCACTTTCATTTCATTTTCACAAACACTAGTCCCGCTCAGGCATATCGCGGAAGCATTTTCGGACTTCGGAAAAATCATAGGAGCACGCCGTTGCGAAGAGGAAATTCTCTACTTCCAGTCTACCGGACCGAAATTTCCATCGGATGTGGGTAACTGTAAGCCCACTGTCTATGTGGTTTATTTGATGATTGTTTATATGTATTTCTGTGTATGTGAGTGACAAACCATTTTTGTCAAACTATAGGAAATGAGTTAGGGAGGTTAGATTTTGATGATTTTGAGGTTTGGAAACCATAACTGTACTGATTGGATTACTGTAGAAGCCAAAAATGTTACGCGGAGAAAACCCCTGAGAAAGTTACTCTCGAGGCGATTTTTTAACTGTACCATTCGATTGAATTCCCACGGATTCAAATGAAAGAAGATTTTGGGATTTCAATCGAATACTTGACGATTTCATTCGAATGAAAGACCGTGGAGGATTTCAATCGAATACTTGAGGATTTCATTCGAATGAAAGACCGAGAAGGAATTCAGTCGATTGAATCCCTAAGGGATTCGATTGAAAGAAGCAATCGAATGCGAAAACCCTAGGTATTCAAATGCTTACTGAAAACTTATGATTTTAAAGGTTATATGGAATCCAACCTGCATAGTTATGTATGTCTTTGTGTAATTTAAGCATGCATCATGAGGAAAGGTCGTCGTAAGAGTTAGGACGACCTTAGATAATTAGAAGTTCACGTTAAAGTCTAATGAAGATCATAATGGAACCCTAGGAAACAAAGAAGGATTAGGAAGGTTCCGACCCCAGTTGGTACGGTCGACCACAGTTAAGGAGTCTAGTTATATGATTAGGAAACCCCTATTCTCTTTGCAAGGTCTTACAGACACGCCTCTAGCCAATTCAGCAAGATGAATTGGTTATGAGCAACGCAGGTAAAGAGACCTGACCACGATGAGAGACGGGCTTAGACCCAGATATGTAAAACAGGCATAGGTCTGTACAAATAAAATGATAACTAAGGGGCCCCACTAAAAGAGGAAAGAGAAACCGGATCGAGTCATAGGGCCGATCTAAGCGTGTCCACGCCCGATCACTCATAGGTTTGATCCCTCGCCATGCCAGCAAGAGGGGATGGTTGCACCTATTGTATTCGATGATTACCTCCTATGAGCTTTGCATGGTTAGCTACCATACCGGTAAAGAGCGCCGCCGGGTCGATACAATAGTGGCAAAAAGAGGTTGTAATCCGAGGCCACGGATACAAGGGTGCAAGGACTAAGTAGGATGCAGCCATAGAGCGCGTAAGAGATCCCCAGATCCCCTCATGCACTGTGAAATTAAATGTATGAATTGATAATTGATGATATGATGATACGTATGTATGTATACCTGCTTTAAGCATTATGTATACTGTTCATGAATGATATATCGTCAAGGGAACGTCCCAAGACGAATAGTATGTCTCTAATAGCAACGTACAGGTAATAAGCACGAAGCCCAGGTAATGACATGATTAGAGAGCCAATCACCTAGTAACTTAGATAAAGCTGCTCAGGACGTAGGCCAAGATAATTAAACAATAGGAGTCTAGTATGCATGACACTTAGAGGTATTCCTGAGTGGCCTGGAATCTGCGCGAGTAATTGAACTATAGAAGCCCCGTAGAGTTTCCATTAAGAACGAAGTCGTTCTTATCCCCACTCGTGTATGACTCCAGTTGATAGGCATGTCATCGCCGCCTCCCAAGGATGTTTGGTTATTTACGCGCTTACGACAGCGTAACTACCGCACCTATACCTTACTGGAGACCAGCACGTTCGCTCCTGCAAACTTTCCGGGAGAGTGTCCGGAGCAAGCCTGAAGCAGGCTTCGAGGGCTAGGATCGTCGCCCATGCGTCCCATCTGGATCGACGACCATCCAGGTAGCTGCACCCGCGATCCAATCCTCGTCGACAGAGAGGACGGTCCTCCGCCGCCGAGGCCAGAGCCACAGCCGATTCCCGAGCCAGATACCGACCCAGAGCCAGTTACACCTCCGGTTCAACGACTAGGCACGTGCACTACCGCCTGTAAGAGAGTTCTCCCAGTGCGACCACGCAGGTTCATGCCCCGCAAGTTCACCGCAGTGACGGATATCTCCAGCGAGGATGAGGTGGATCCCGCAGAGCGAGAGGAGGATTCTGATGAGTAGGGTGTCAGGACCCCGCCAGAGTTGCAGCCGTAGGAGTGTCGTACACGCAATGAGTAGTACTCATCCGTGTGCGTAGGTTTAGTTCACTTGTAGTATTGTAAATATGTACCATTGTATATAGAGTGATGTTGGATATGTATGTCCGTAGTAGGACAAGATACTCCTTATGATATTAATGTATAATTATGTGTGTTATCTTTGGCCCGTATCTGTATTTTCTTCGGGTACTCGCCGTACGCCAGGTACGTACTCGTGCTTCCTTTACATTTTTATGATAATGCTTATGCGGTATATGATGCGTACGGCACGTTATTTTCCTTAGTATCATTGAAATGAAGTTTAAATTGGCCCGTTATTTTGTAAACCCTGATTTTAAGTCAAGATGTAGAATCATAACGGTTCGCAGCACCAGAAGAGCACCACCTAGCCGGGAAGTCTATGACTTAAGCATAGGCCGACTAGCTAGGGTGTTTCATTTGGTATCAGAGTAGTTTGGTCCAATAAAGCCTGAGGACTGAGCCGCACTATGCTTTTAGGCATGAATTCGGTGCACGCTCGACGAGCTGTGATATGCTGAGTCAGTGAACATCGGTTCCTCTGAGGCTGATCACCTCAGGATTCGTGGATGTCGTCGAGGCAGCCACGTCGCCCGGAAGAGATGACGCACGACGTCACTTACGTTGACAGGTTTTACAGGGTCACCTAAGGAACAGAAACGCGGCAAACGAGGTAGGTATGGGACCTTTGGACGACCCGGGTTAGGCCGACAAATCAATAGGAGGAGAGAAATAGGGAAGGAAGAGTAATTTGGGACCCTTAAGGTAAGAAGGTAGCCAGGGATTGGCAGGAAAAGGTGTTCAAACACTTAAGGGAAAATTTCAGGATTCACTCGAATGCATCATTAGAATGCTTCACGAATTAGGGATGCATTCGAATGCTAGCAGAAGGCGCATTCGAATGATAGCAGCAATGTGGTTCAAATTGCAATGCACCTTGAAATTCTGCATTTCGTGGCACTTCGATGCCTCCCCACCTCAGTCCTCATAGTTGAGGGGGATTGAAAGGCGAAGAGCTCAATGGCAAACCCCTTGATTGCTCAAATTTACCCCTTGATGGTAAAGTCCGTCTATTATGGATGTTAGCCCATTCAAAGGTGATTTTGGCCAAAACTCCCAACCGCGCTTTGCCAACTAGTCTGCCTAGGTACAGGCATGGTTTTGGACCCGACCCTGAGCCAATACGGCTAGTCCCTTAGCGTATGTCCCGTGCAACCCCGTAATAAGGCAAAGGCCTAGATGAGGGCGCGATTCTCGCACGCTCGGTCAAATTTGCTCATGCGGCTTCCATTCCACCTTCAATAGATACACAGAGGCCAGCCAAGGGTAAGCCGGGAGTTGCTGTCCTCCAAAATGACCATTTTACCCTTGCCCCTTAAACGGAGGGAAATACCCCCATAGCCTTGCATTTTCCCCTTAATTTTGTTAACCATGATCTAAATTCTCTTACTCGTGCTCAAGATACCATCCTTAGGTATCAACGAAGGAAAACAATCTGCTCAAAATCTTAAGTTGACCCTTTTGGACTAAATCGCCCCTAAGGTGTACAAAAGAACTATGAAACGCACATTCAACCAATATTTAATAAGACTTGAAGATTTGAAAGATAACATAAAAGTTGCATTAATAATTAGCCGCCAAGTTACAAAATGTAGGAGCCAACTGGACCAATTACATCAAATTCCCAAAATGCCCCTACCCCCTAATACTTACAAAACATTCGATGGTTAGCCTATACATAATTCTACACTACCTATTCTAGTAGCCCTAAGAAAACTAATCCGCTTCCTCAGTGTCCGGAGCCGGATCTTCCTCCATAGCAGCCGGAGCAGGGCCTGAAGTCGAGACGCCGCCCGTGGAACCCCCTGAGCGTACCCAGCCCAGTGCGTATAGACGGCATCCAAGTCCTGACCCAACCGGAGCATGCTATGGTCGGTCTGTGTCGCCATCTGCTCAAGACGATCGGCCTGTGCCATTAGCCGCTCAAGATGGCCCGTGTGCAAGTCCAACTGCTCGAGCCGATCGAGACGAGACAGGCCCATGCTCAGAGCATCCAGTCGGCTCATCAACAAGTCCATCTGGGACTGTGAGAGGCCAGGGGAAGGTGTAGGCTCCGCTGAGGTCGAAACAGCAGCCGCAGGATCGGCGGGAGAGGATGGAGCGGAAGGTGAAGAGGGTGCAACCCTTTTTCTTGCACGGCTACCCTGAGGCACATTGTAGGCCAGCTGATGGGCGTTGTTTAGGGAAATGTGCATTTTGGCTAAGCAGCCCGAGTCCACCTTCCAAGTAACTTTAGGGGACCACTTCAATTCACCTGCGTGCAAGGAACGGTAATCAAAGGTATAAGACCATGCATTCATAAAGACAATTCATAATAAAAGTCAAAGGCAGAAAGGAAAAGGCAAATGAGCGAGATATGTACCCTCAAGAGGCACTTGGAAATACTGGAGGATCTCGGTGATCTGAACGCTGTAAGGGAGCGCGTTACCCCGAATCCGCGCCTGACCCATGTGCTGCATGACATAGAGGGCCCAGTTGATCTCGTGGTGCTCGGCGAGGCCCACATCACCAAGCAATCATCGCGGGTCGTCACCGCGTGATTCCCGTTCCGCGAGACGAGAGTATGGGTGAGCAGGTAATGATAAATCCTCTGCTCCACCGGTAAGCCGCTCACCTGAGGCCTGTTCTTGGCGCTCTTGAGGCCCGAGTGGCCGATGGCACCTAATGCCATGTCCTCCCCGAAAGGAATGCCAACCGAGTCGAACGCCCACTCCGATAGGCCCGAGGCTAGGTCATTCCCCGCGTGCAGAAGCTCCAGAACTGTCCAGAATTGCTCCAGAGACAGCTCTATTGGTACACCACACACCTCCGAGGTGAGCATGTTGTCCACGATCCGCATATTGTTGTAAAAGACCCAGACGAGGTGCGGGTACACGGGGTGGTGGAAGCACAGGAACCCCAAGAGCTCGGCCGAGTCCAGATAGGCCAAAATTTCCTCCGACGCCTCCTCGAAGGTGGCACGATCAAGGATCTTAGGCTCCATGACCGCCCGCTCTTTGAAGTTGGCTTCAAAGTTCTGCCATTGGGCTTCGGTAGAGAACCAGTGGGGAAGGTCACGTGGAGGAGGAGGTTGAGGGTTCTTGGACCTCGAAGGACGGCCGGTATGATGACTCATGATGATGGATGTGGTGATTTTGGGGGATGGAAGAGAAAATGGGGGTGAGAGATTCGGGTAGAGAGCAAGGGGGACAGAAATGTGAGGGAATGAGGAAGGAGGAGGAAGGGGAAGGCTAGGGAACAAGAGGGAGAGTGAGAAATTGCAAGCAATTGAAGTGGGAAGGAGAGTAACTTGGTTCTAGCTCTGCTAGGGTTTCAGATGAGAAGAGGGGAAACGAGTGAGAGTAAGAGAAAAGGGAATGAGAAGCGTTTAAAACAGCTTCAGGTCGCAGTTCATTTGAATGCAATTCGAAATTCAATCGAATCCGGCTAGCATTCGAATGTGGTTTTCGATTGCCTTAGGAACTCTGCAATTCATTCGAGTGAATGACCATTGGGGATTCGAATGCAGCCCTTTTGGTGAGGTTTTAATGTCTCTAATCCACCTCTAGAGGTCCCGAGCGGGCATGCGTACCCAGGGGATCTTAGAACCCTAATTCTCCCAAAAGTAGCCTAGAAACACAGTGACGTTCAAATTTCGGGGATGAAATTTCAAATAAGAAGGGTGAAATGTGACAACCCGATTTTCTCATGTACGGAAAACCCGTGGGTTAAGCCGTCGTGGGGAATCAAAAGGCATTCCGAGGATCCAGGAAGGAGAATTTAACCTATAAAATCTCCGAATTAGCGACTGGGATTAGGTCTCGTTGTCCGGGAAATTTTCCAGCGCATCCAGGAGAGTTTCGACTCGAACGGAATTCGTTTCGGATACCGGAAAACGCTCGTGGAATTTTTGGGCACAGTAAAACGGTCAAAAATTCCTTAGTGGTAGTTCCCGGGTCGAAGGGAAAAATCAAGGGGTCACGACGGTATGCTCGAAATATTTTTAGGGCAACCGGTGTGTGAAATATTGGACAAAATGCAATGAAACGAAAATGGAACCGGTCAGAGGCTATTTAATTTCTTTCAGCAGAAGTTATAAAGTTTATAAATATAACAATAATAATAATAATATAACAATAATAATAATAATAATAATAATAATAATAATAATAACAGATAACAAAAGAAAAAGAAAAGGAAAAATAAGAAAAGGAAAAATACAAAGGCTATAAATAGCCACCTTCAGAACGTCACTTTCATTTCATTTTCACAAACACCCGTCCCGCTCAGGCACATCACGGAAGCATTTTCGGACTTCGGAAAAATCATAGGAGCACGCCGTTGCGAAGAGGAAATTCTCTACTTCCAGTGTACCAGACTGAAATTTCCATCGGATGTGGGTAACTCTAAGCCCACTGTCTATGTGGTTTATTTGATGATTGTTTATATGCATTTTTGTGTATGTGAGTGAAAAACCATTTTTTTCAAACTATAGGAAATGANATAATAATAATAATAATAATAATAATAATAATAATAACAGATAACAAAAGAAAAAGAAAAGGAAAAATAAGAAAAGGAAAAATACAAAGGCTATAAATAGCCACCTTCAGAACGTCACTTTCATTTCATTTTCACAAACACCCGTCCCGCTCAGGCACATCACGGAAGCATTTTCGGACTTCGGAAAAATCATAGGAGCACGCCGTTGCGAAGAGGAAATTCTCTACTTCCAGTGTACCAGACTGAAATTTCCATCGGATGTGGGTAACTCTAAGCCCACTGTCTATGTGGTTTATTTGATGATTGTTTATATGCATTTCTGTGTATGTGAGTGAAAAACCATTTTTTTCAAACTATAGGAAATCAGTTAGGGAGGTTAGATTTTGACGATTTTGAGGTTTGGAAACCATAACTGTACTGATTAGATTACTGTAGAAGCCGAAAGTGTTACGCGGAGAAAACCCCTGAGAAAGTTACTCTTGGGGCGATTTTTTTACTGTACCATTCGATTGAATTCCCACAGATTCGAATGAAAGAAGATTTTGGGATTTCAATCGAATACTTTAGGATTTCATTCGAATGAAAGACCGCGGAGGATTTCAATCGAATACTTGAGGATTTCATTCGAATGAAAGACCGAGAAGGATTTCAGTCAATTGAATCCCTAAGGGATTCAATTGAAAGAAGCAATCGAATGTGAAAACCCTAGGTATTTGAATGCTTACTGAAAACTTATGATTTTAAAGGTTATATGGAATCCAACCTGCATAGTTATGTATGTCTTTGTGTAATTTAAGCATGCATCATGAGGAAAGGCCATCGTAAGAGTTAGGACGACCTTAGATAATTAGAAGTTCACGTTAAAGTCTAATGAAGATCATAATGGAACCCTAGGAAACAAAGAAGGATTAGGGTTGGTACGGTCGACCACAGTTAAGGAGTCTAGTTATATGATTAGGAAACCCCTATTGTCTTGGCAAGGTCTTACAGACACGCCTTTGGCCAATTCAGCAAGATGAATTGGTTATGAGCAACGCAGGTAAAGAGACCTGACCACGATGAGAGACGGGCTTAGGCCCAGATATATAAAACAGGCATAGGTCTGTACAAATGAAATGATAACTAAGGGGCCCCACTAAAAGAGGAAAGAGAAACCAGATTGAGTCATAAGGCCGATCTAAGCGTGTCCACGCCCGATCACTCATAGGTTTGATCCCTCGCCATTCCAGCAAGAGGGGATGGTTGCACCTATTGTATTCGATGATTACCTCCTATGAGCTATGCATGGTTAGCTACCATTTCGGTAAAGAGCACCGCCGGGTCGATACAATAGTGGCAAAAAGAGGTTGTAATCCGAGGCCACGGTTACATGGGTGCAAGGACTAAGTAGGACGCAGCCATAGAGCACGTAAGAGATCCCCAGATGCCCTCATGCACTGTGAAATTAAATGTATGAATTGATAATTGATGATATGATGATACGTATGTATATATACCTGCTTTAAGCATTATGTATAACTGTTCATGTGTGATATATCATCAAGGGAACGTCCCAAGACGAATAGTATGTCTCTAATAGCAACGTACAGTTAATAAGCACGAAGCCCAGGTAATGACATGATTAGAGAGCTAATCACCTAGTAACTTAGATAAAGTTGCTCAGGACGTAGGCCAAGATAATTAAACAGTAGGAGTCTAGTATGCATGACACTTAGAGGTATTCCTGAGTGGCTTGGAATCTGCCCGAGTAATTGAACTATAGAAGCCCCGTAGAGTTTCCATTAAGAACGAAGTCGTTCTTATCCCCACTCGTGTATGACTCCAGTTGATAGGCATGTCATCGCCACCTCCCAAGGATGTTTGGTTGTTTACGCGCTCACGACAGCGCAACTACCGCACCTACACCTTACTGGAGACTAGCACGTTCGTTCCTATGAACTTTCTGGGAGAGTGTCTGGAGCAGGCCCGACGCAGGCTTCGAGGGCCAGGATCGTCACCCATGCGTCCCATCTGGATCGACGAGCGTCCAGGTAGCAGTACCCGTGATCCGATCCACGTCGACAGAGAGGATAGTCCTCCGCCGCCGAGGCCATAGCCACAGCCGATACCCAAGCTAGATACCGACCCAGAGCCAGTTACACCTCCGGTTCGAGGACGAGGCACGCGCACTACTGCCCGCAAGAGCGTTCTCCTAGTGTGACCACGCAGGTTCATGCCCCGCGAGTTCACCGCAGTGACGGATATCTCCAGCGAGGATGAGGGATCCCGCAGAGTGAGAGGAGGATTCTGATGAGTAGGGTGTCAGGACCCCGCCAGAGTTGTAGCCGTAGGAGTGTCGTACACGCAATGAGTAGTACTCATCCGTGTGCGTAGGTTTATTTCACTTGTAGTATTATATATATGTACCATTGTATATAGAGTGATGTTGGATATGTATGTCCGTAGTAGGACAGGATACTCATTATGATATTAATGTATACTTATGTGTGTTATCTTTGGGCCGTATGTGTATTTTCTTCGGGTACTCGCCGCACGCCAGGTATGTACTCGTGCTTCCTTTACATTTTTATGACAATGCTTATGTGGTATATGATGCGTATGGCTCGTTATTTTCCTTAGTATTATTGAAATGAAGTTTAAATTGGCCCGTTATTTTGTAAACCCTAAGTTTATGTCAAGATGTAGAATCATAACGGTTCGCAGCACTAGAAGAGCACTACCTAGCCGGGAAGTCTATGACTTAAGCATAGGCTGACTAGCTAGGGTGTTTCACCATCCATCTTAACGGAGATGAGGAGGTGCCCCCGTCAGAGCCGGAGCCAGAGCTAGAGACCACACCAGATGCAGACCCCGGTCTATCCACTCCCTCAGTACGAGGTCGGGGCCAACGGACGACTGCCCGTAAGCGGGTACTCCCCGTCTTAATGCGCCGTTTCACCTCGCGAGACTTTACGGCAGTGACGGACTTCTCCAGTGAGGAGGAGGACCCAGTCGAGCAGGAGGAGGAGGACAACGAGTAGGGGACAGGATCCTGACGATAGTAGGCTTAGGCTTGTACCGTACACGAAGTGAGTAGTACCACTCATGTGCGTAGTCTTTTTCATTATTCGTTGTATATGTATATTATGTGGATTTTATGTATGTAATATTAAAACTTATTTGTGTGTATTCGGACCCCTATGTGTATATTTTGCCGACAGATTTCCCTACTACAGGTATGTATCCGTTCTCCTTTATTCTTTTAATTATGACGTTACGTGATTTACTATCCACATGGCTCTTTACTTTCTATGAAATCGTACTTGCCAAAGAAATTTCAAAATGACCCGTATTTTCCGTAATCCTAATTTGAACCAGTAGTATAGAACAGTAGTAGTTCACAGTACCAGAGTTCAACCACCTAGCCATGGAAGCCTATGACTTAAGCATAGGCCAACTAGCTAGGGTGTTGCAGTTGGCTTCAGAGTAGTTTGGTCTAACAGAGCCTGAGGACTGAGCTGCACTATGCTTCCGAGCATGAATTCGGTGCACACTCAACGAGTTGAGATGTGTTGGACCAATGAGCATCGGTTCCTTCGAGGCTGATCATCTCAGGGTTCGCAGGCGTCAATGGACAGCCATCTCACCCGGAAGAGATGAGGCACGACGTTGTTTACGGTCGAGGGTTTTGCAGGTATTCCGAAGGGTCGCGAGAGGAGGTGGGGCTACCGAAACCCTGGCAGCTTGACAAGCATGATGCTAATCGGGCCACGATGTAGCCGAGGTAAGCCGGAAGGTTGCGAGGAAGGCAAGGGAGAGGTGTATATGAGTCTTGGAGGAGAGCAGGAAGCAGGGAGCAAGGAAGGAGAAGTGTGGAAAACACTTAGGGACAAATATTTCAGGGTTCATTCGAATACGCCTCGAATTTGGTTCATTCAAATCCGGACCTGAGATTCATTCTAATGACTACAGCAAAATTGTCCAATTTGCAAGGTATTTTGTATTCTGTGCTTTGTTTTCTCCCGAAGCCTTCCCATTCCAGTTCCACATCCTATCTGGGATTAGAAGCCGATAGGAGCCAAGATAAACATCCCCCCGAATTCCCGATTTTACCCCCATGGGAAAAGCTTACTTGTTGTGAGTTTTTCCCCGTCCAACGTCGATTTTCATCGAATTCTTGGGTCCAACTTCGTCACTCACACTGATTTGGTGCAGGCAGGGTCTTAGACCTGGCTACGAGCCGCTATGGCCGCTACGTTTGCGAATGGCCCGTAAAACCCCCGTATGACGGCAAATTGTCACCTACGCGCCTTTCCGTTGTAAAGTGGGTCAAATCCATCCGTGTGGCTCGTCTCGCTTCCAATAGGTGTATTGGGACCGATGGAGGGTTAGCCAAGAGCCGTTACCCCCAAAATTACCATTTTGCCTTGAACCTTAATTCGCCCCAAATCCCTCCATAACCCCGAATTTCTTCCTCATTTCACGAATTGAGATCTAGTTCCTCGTAATTTCTCCCTAGACACTATGAATGGGTGCTCCCAAGAAGTACCCCGCTGCTTAAAATCCTGATTTTCTACGGGTGGACGAGATTGCCCTTAAGATGTAACCATCAAGCATAATTTGAAATTGCATTAAATTTTGAAATCAAAGCAGAATAGGAAAAACGTAAACATTATATTAATAGTTAGCCGCGATTACATAGGTTAGAAGCCAGCCAGATCCGTTACAAGCCAAATCCCCAAAATATCCCTAACCTATGATATGTACAAATGCCATCAAGGCTACTGCCTATGTATAAACCTGGAAAACCTAAACCCTAGGAAGCCCTATCGGGCTTACTCTGCCTCCTCAATAGTCGATACTAGATCCTCCTCCATCGCCGTCGGGGCTAGACCTGAGGCTAAGGCACCCCCAGCTAAGGCAGACCTAGACCACCCCAGATGTCCATAGACGGCATCCAGGTCCCGATCCATTCGCACCATCATGTGCTCAAGCCGCTCTAGACGCGACATTTCCATGCTCAAAGCATCGAACCGGCTCATGAACAGGTCCATCTGCTGCGAGGTGAGGCTGGGAGCTGTGGCCGGCTCAGAAGGACCAGGAGCTGCAGTAGCTAGACCGGTGATGAAAGCCAAATAACACTTCCTTCAATCTTGACATAGTCTGGTTTCCCACAACTGTGCCAAATTTGATAAAAGCCTATTGTTTGTACTTTACGTTGCTCAAATTAAATTTATATATATATATATATATCCTACTTTACGGCTTTCAGATCCACAAGGGATCCAATTGCAGTATAGTCGGGTATAGTCGAATCCACAGAGAGTTGCAAAATTACCATTCTTGAGTTCGTTTAATTAAACAATGTAGTGAAGGATTTGATAAAATTGTTGATAGTTAAATAAGTAAATAAACAACATAAAAATAAATAGGTAACAAATCAGAGGTAGTTTCGGAGCTTGTTGGGAATTGAATCATATCATAGTTTCATGCATCCAATTACTTATTACATAGAATCCTCATTTCATTGATTGCCCGCCACCAGTTCTTAACTTGTCATCATTTTCGCGCATGACAAGATCACAGGTTTCCTTTGTTAAACTGTCACTTTCGCACACAAGCTTAACAAAGTACACCAGCATTAATCCAGATGTTAAAACGGCTAACCTTTATTCCAGTTATGGCAACAAGATTAGATGAAATGGTTTAGTTCTGACTTTAATGATTGTAACTTTCGTTCACAACGTTCAAGTCTAGAATCTAGTTAAGCATAATGATGTTGATCTTAACTTGGTTATGACTTAATTAGTATAACTGTCGTTCATACAACTAAGTCCCAAATCAAGAATCAAAATACTAAGCAAAGACTAGTGTTAAGTGTAAAACCATTCAAGCGAATCATAAGAAATAGATAGATTCATCTGCAAAAGTTACATGGATACAAGCAAACTACAATAATGACCACAATCCCAACAAAAAGAGGATTAAGAATCCATCTTACAAGAGTATCTCGGAGGCAAGGTTTGGACGCTTACCATAACACGTACTCACGCCATCATGACAGCGGCTTCGCCGAGCTT
This sequence comes from Nissolia schottii, assembly GCA_003254905.1. NCBI lineage: Eukaryota > Viridiplantae > Streptophyta > Magnoliopsida > Fabales > Fabaceae > Nissolia > Nissolia schottii. The sequence continues at coordinate 19,622 of QANU01100135.1, read as the reverse complement.
CCTTGATTCTCCCGGCTCCTTCACAAGCCTCCTCTTTGTTCCTAGACTAACCTAAACTAAAGATTACAAAGGAAAATGTAAAAGAATGGAATTTGGAGTGGAGGAAGGGATGTTGGATGATTTTGTTCGAAGTTGCACGGCCTCCTCTATTTATAGGCAAAATTTGGGTCCTTCGCTCAGCGGTTTTGGTACCACCGCTGAGCGGTTCACACTTATTCGCTGAGCGGCGGTGCTATATCGCTGAGCAGTGTAATCATTATACGCGGCTTCATAAATGCGCTGACAGCTTTTGCAGGGGCAGTGCCGCAATCTAGCTGGCGCTAGCCTGGCGCATTAAATGCGCCGGTGCAAGTGGCTGCCGATGTCCAACCGCTGAGCGGCCAGGGTGCCTTCGCTGAGCGGTGCCTTGAATTTGTGCGCTGAGCGATAATGGTTTTTCGCTGAGCGGTCCTGCTTAATTCTTCGTCTTTTAGCTCTTTTCCAATTTTGCCCTTTTTGTCCATTCTTCATGGGATTCTTCTTAATTATTTATGCTTGCATCCATCTTCCAAAATATATTTAAAATCCTACAAAAATGGAAAATTCATTAGATAATTCTTTAAAACCTAAGCAAATAAGTGCCATTTTGATAGATCAAAATTGCGTAAATTGGGCACTTATCAACCGGCAGAGGTGGAGGGAGCAGAGGGAGATGAAAGAGCCGTTCTCTTCCTCGCACGACCACCCGATGGCGCGTCGAATGCCAGCTAGTTATCGTCCGTGAGGGAGATGTGCATCTTCGCCAGACGACCGAAGTCGATTTTCCACGTGACCTTTGGCGACCATTTCTGCTCCCCTGAAAGAACGAGAACACCAATAAAAGTTTCCATTAGCAAACTGATGAGTCCAAAATGGTGAATTGCATCATGGAAACGTGTGATCCAAAACCTAAATGATATTTTGTAGAGTATTTGTTTAAGGTTTTTTCTAATAAATGGCTATGCCATTCAGTTTTGGACTTTTTAGCCATGGAATAAGTGAGAATTAGTGCATTCTTTTGCATTTAGTTGGTTTTTAATGTGCAGCCAATTGTTGAATCCTTAGGCATAGGTTACAAAGCATTTTTGGCTGAATGTTAATGCAATTATAGTGCATTAAGAGTGGATTTTTGGGTGGGGTTTTTGGTGCAGCCTTTAGGACTTAATTTTGTGACTTTTGGTACTATGTAACACAAATTGGCTAGCTATATAAGGCAGCCTAAATGTTAATCCGAAAATACAACAAGTTTTAGCATTTCCTTGATTTCTATCAAACTTATTTGTGAGAGTGATTCTCCTAAATTCTTGAGTGATTCAAGAAGTGAGATTATCAAAGGACTTAACCAAATCCTTTGTGTGTTTTGTCTCAAATTGGAGTGATTCCAATCCTTTGGTTATCTATCAAATTCCGCTGCCTTTCTTAGTTTTGCAAATGCAAAACTAATTTTTCTAGCCAAGTTCATCAACCAACAAATTGAAAGTTAATTTGTTGAACAACTTGTGTTAGTTCGTTGAAACAATAACTTTGGTTCACATCATTTGGTATCAGAGCTCAGGTTTTGAGTTTCTTGCCATTGTTATTGTTTAGTTTTGAAAAAAAAAGAAGAAAAAATGAAAAAAAAAAGAGAGAAAAAAAAGTGTTCTACATATTATTGTTGTATATCATTTGGTATTTCAGATGGCAGGTGATAATCATAATGATGGAGGAGGACTTTCACAATTCCAAATGCAAGCTTTGACACAACATTTGGAGAGGTTAGTGAAGCAGCAAAATGATGCACTCCATGAAAGGTTGGACCAATTGGAGAATAGGGGTCATCATGGAGAAGAAGTAAGGAGAGAAAAAAGAAGAAATGAGAGTGAGTCTCGACAAAATAGAATTGAGGGGGAGATGTTGATGAGTAGGAGATTGTTAGAAAGTCAATTGAAAGCTGTGGATGAGACCCAACGAGATAATGTAACAACCCAAATTTTTCCCCTTTACCAAAATTTCACTCAATAAATANATTGGAAAATATACCAACAAAGTTTTGTGTGATGTGGTTCCTATGGAGGTGAGTCACTTATTATTAGGAAGACCGTGGCAATTTGATAATCATGCTTTCCATGATGGGTTTACTAATAAGATTTCACTCATTCATCAAGGAAAGAAGGTGGTACTCAAACCTTTGAGTCCAAGAGAGGTATGTGAGGACAAAATTCGCATGAGGGAAAAAATTCTCCAAGAGAGGAAAGAAAAAGAGAGGAGTGATGCACTTGAAAGTATACATAAGAGTGAAACACTTGAGAGTATACCCAAGAATGATACACTTGAGAAAAGAAAAAGAGAGGAAAAAGCTAGTGAAAAGAGTGATACACTTAAAAAAGAAAAAGAGAGGAAAAAAAGAGTGAAAAGAGTGATACACATGAGAGACAACACAATTTCTTGATTCAAGAGAAGGAATTGAAGACGATGTTTCTTGCAAAACAACCCCTTTATGTGTTGTATTGCAAGAATCTGATTTTAAACATTAAAAATATTGATAACTTTGAATTGTCTTTAAGTGTTAAATATGTTTTGAAGGATTTCCAAGATGTTTTTCCAGCAAGTGTACCAAGTGGTTTACCACCATTGAAGGGAATTAAGCATCGAATTGATCTTATTCCAGGAGATTTTCTACACAATAAGCCAACATATAGAAGCAATCCACCAGAAACAAAGGAAATTCAAAAACAAGAGGATGAACTCATGAGACCAGATGAAGAAGATTTTGATTTGAGGACAAATCCTCTTCAAGAGGGAGGGAATGATGAGTCCAAAATGGTGAATTGCATCATGGAAACGTGCGATCCAAGTGGTGTAACCTAAATGATATTTTGTAGAGTATTTGTTTAAGGTTTTTTCTAATAAATGGCTATGCCATTCAGTTTTGGACGTTTTTAGCCATGGAATAAGTGAGAATTAGTGCATTCTTTTGCATTTAGTTAGTTTTTAATGAGCAGCCAATTGTTGAATGCTTAGGCATAGGTTACAAAGCATTTTTGGCTGAATGTTAATGCAATTATAGGGCATTAAGAGTGGATTTTCGGGTGGGATTTTTGGTGCAGCCTTTAGGACTTAATTTTGTGACTTTTGGTACTATGTAACACAAATTGGCAAGCTATATAAGGCAGCCTAAATGTTAATCCGAAAATACAACAAGTTTTAGCATTTCTTTGATTTCTATCAAACTTATTTGTGAGAGTGATTCTCCCAAATTCTTGAGTGATTCAAGAAGTGAGATTATCAAAGGACTTAACCAAATCCTTTGTGTGTTTTGTCTCACATTGGAGTGATTCTAATCCTTTGGTTATCTATCAAATTCCGCTGCCTTTCTTAGTTTTACAAATGCAAAACTAATTTTTCTAGCCAAGTTCATCAACCCACAAATTGAAAGTTAATTTGTTGAACAACTTGTGTTAGTTCGTTGAAACAATAACTTTGGTTCACATCACAAACCATAAGGACCATATAACTTATTGGAACATAAAGAAACATAACTGCATAAAGGAACCTAAGAGAGCGATATCGTACCTGCTACAGGAACCTGGAAGTAGTTCAGGAGCTCAGTGATTTGCACGGTGTAAGGGAGAGTATTGCCGCGAATGCGAGCTTGGCCCATGCGCTGCATCACAAGCAGAGCCCAGTTGAGCTCGTGACCCTCAGCCAATACCCACAACACAAGGCAGTCATCCCTCGACATCACGGAGTGATTCCCGCTCCTCGGGATGAGTGTGTGCATTAGGAGATAATGGTAGTTGTGTTGATCCACCGGGAGGCCGCTAACTTGTGGCCGGTTCTTTGAGCTCTTAATGCCCAAGTGCCCAATGGTGTCCAGGGCCAAGTCTTCCCCGAACAGGACCCCAGTAGAAGTAATCACCCATTCGGAGACGCTGGAGGCCAACTCGTGCCCAGCGAACGGTATCTCGAGCACGGTCTCGAGCTGCTCCAGGGTCAGCTTGATGGGCATGCCACAAACCTCGATAGTCAAGATGTTATCATTGATCCGCATGTTGCTGTAGAACACGCGGACCAGCTGAGCGTACACGGGATGGCTAAAGCAGACGAACTCCAACAAATCAGCAGAGTCCAGATGGGTCAGGATCTCCGCCGAGGCCTCCTCGAAAGTGTCCCGGTCCAAGATCTTCGGTTCCATGATATCCCGCTCCTTGTAGTTAGCCTCAAAATTCTGCCATTGAGCCTCGGACAAAAACCAATCCGGGAGGTTTGATGGGGGAGCCGGTCTCGGGTTCTTGGAGCAGGAGGAGCGACCGCCAGAGTGACTCATGGTGCAAGAGGGAGGTGGAAGGCACGGTTTGAGGGAGAGAGAGTGAAGAGAGCCGCGGATTGAGGGTGAAGAGGAGAGGATTCGGAGAGGAAAAGGAAAGGAAGCTAGGGCACAAGGTGGAAAAAGGAAGGGGAACAAGGAATTTGAGTGAGGGACACAGGAAGGGGACCTTAGCTCTGCTAGGGTTCGGTCGTGGAGGAGAGGTGAAAAGAAAAGTGAGGGAAATAGAGAGAAAGGCGTTTAAAATGGCTTCAGATCGCAGTTCATTCGAATGAAGCCCGTTGTTCATTCGAATGAATTAGTAAAAATAAAGGCATTCGAATACTTCAATCGAATGAGTTAGGAACTCTGCAAATCATTCGACTGAATGATCATAAGGAATTCAAATGAGTTATTCCAGAGATGGTTTTTAGGGTTCCTTTGAATCCCGAATAGCCCAGGGAAGTTAGGGCATCTTGAGGAAACATTCTCGGACCCCTAAGCTGCCCGGATTAGGGTTGGGAGCATAACGACGCTCAAATTTCGGGGACGAAATTTCAGTAAGGGGGTGGAATGTAACATCCAGCGTTCCCATGCGCGGAAAACTCATTAATTTCGTCGCCGAGAACGGCTGGGAAACGCCGAGAAATCAAGGGTGGAGGAATTAAGCCCCTGAAACCCTAGGGATTTAAGGGAAACGGGCTAGGCCTAGGTGTCCCGTAATTTCCCGGAGTCGCCAGGCGAGTTTTGACTCTAACGGTAATTTTTCGAATACCGGAAAACACCCGTGGGATTTCTCGCCTCGGTAAGAAAGCCCAGGATCCTGCAAAAATTGTCCCGGATTGAAGGGAAAAATAAACGTCTCACGATGGTATGCCCAGAATATTTTTAGGGCAACCGGTTGTGAGACGTTTTGAACAAAATGCGATCAAACGAAAATGGAGCCAGACAGGGTTAGGTTAACTTCTGAAGGAAGTAAATAATAAATAATAAATAATAATATAATATAATAATAATAATTAACTGAAGCAGAGCTTCAGCAAAACAAAGAAAACGAAGGAAAAGAAAAGGAAAAAAGAAAAGAAAAGATTCACTGTGCGTGGTTTTAAATAACCACGTACGTTTCAAAAAATNGAAAAAAGAAAAGAAAAGATTCACTGTGCGTGGTTTTAAATAACCACGTACGTTTCAAAAAATATAACGTTATTTTCCATCTCTTTCACGAACACCCGCCCCGTTCCGACACATCTAGGTTTCGTGCTGGAGTCCTGGAAAAATCCCCGAAGTGCACCATCGTGAAAAGGAAATCCTCCCCTTCAAACCTACTGATTCGAAATCTCTATCGGATGTGGATAATCCTAAGCCCGCTATCTGTGTGTTTTAATTTTTAACTGTATGTGTTATTTTATGTTTCTGACTATAAAAATGTTAAGTAGTATTTTTGGGAAAATCAGGGTGAAAGGGTTTTGAGAAATTTTGTTGAATGAAATGTATAACTGTACTGATTAGAACCCTAGGAACAATGGTTTTCTGTGGAAAATTGAGAACTGGAGTCTCGGGGAAGCGATTTTTCAGCTTTCATTCGAATCCTTGAGGTTTTCAGTCGAATGAAAGCCAAAGTAAGCTTTCATTCGATTGAATTCCCAGGCAGTCGAATGAAAGAAAATTGACGATTATCCATCGAATGAATTCTCTAGTATTCGAATGAAAGAATGCTGAGGATTTCAATCGAGTGAAACCCTATTTCAGTCGAATGAAAGAACTCGTAGGGATTTCATTCGAAGGCATACCTAGGCATTCAAATGCATCCTGGCAGACTTGAGATTTTAGTGGTTCCAAGGAATCCAATGAGCAAAAATGCGCCTATTATGGCACAAGAAAGCATGCATCACGAGAATAGATCACTAGAGGTTATGATTGAATGAAAGCCTAATAAAGAAAGATGATAAAAGGTAGGAACCAGAGTCCAATGAGAAAGATAAAAGTGCATAAGAACATGATTACAAATAAATGAAAGTATGATTTCCCCCTGATTTAGCCCAAAGGATGGCGACCAGAGTGCGTACGATACCGGTTAAAAGAAAAGATAATACACTCATGCATAGTGCGCAATAGTTGGCTCGAAGGGAACACATGGGACACGATCACCTTGCATTCATGTATATGTGGTTATTATGTGTTTATATGGTAACGGTCTAGGATAGAAAGCGCGAGAACCTAGATAAGCAAGACTAGATCCCCAGTCACCTAGATAAAGTTGTTCAGGGTTTTAGCAAAGAAAATAATCACTAGGATTTTAGTATGCATGCTCACCTAGAGATCCCCTGAACGGCCTGAAGTATACTCGAGTCAATGAACATTGATAAGCCCAAGGAAACCCCACTGAGGACCCAGAGTTCTCACCCCCACTCGTGTATGGATCCAGCTTGCAGTGATGACCTCTCCACCAGCGAAAGACGTATAGTTGTTTACTCGCACGCGCCAACACAACTACTGCGCGGATACCCTCCTAGAGATGTGTACATTCGCGCCTGCCCATATGCCTGGTGAGCAGGATAGACCCCCAGGCGAAGACTCAGAGGCCCAGGGTCCTCACCGATGCATCCGATCTGGATCGACGAGCATCCCGGGAACAGCAGTCGAGATCCCATCCATCTTAACAGAGACGAGGAGGTGCCCCCGTCAGAGCCGGAGCCGGAGCCGGAGACAACACCAAATGCAGACCCCGGTCTATCCACTCCTCCAGTACGAGGTTGGGGCCGACGGACGACTGCCCGTAAGTGGGTACTCCCAGTCTTACCGCGTCGTTTCGCCTCGCGAGACTTCACGGCAATGACGGACTTGTCCATTGAGGAGGAGGACCCAGTTGAGCAGGAGGAGGAGGACAACGAGTAGGGGACAAGATCCCGACAGTAGTAGGCTTAGGGTTGTACCGTACACGAAGTGAGTAGTACCACTCGTGTGCGTAGTCTTTTTCATTATCCACTGTATATGTATATTATGTGGCTTTTATGTATGTGTAATATTAAAACTTAGGTATGTATGAAGTATCAATGTATTTGTGTGTATTTGGGCCCCTATGTGTATATTCCGCCGACAGATTTCCCTACTACAGGTATGTATCCGCTCTCCTTTATTCTTTTAATTATGTCATTACGTGATTTACTATCTGCATGGCTCTTTACTTTCTATGAAATCGTACTTGCCAAAGAAATTTCAAAACAGCCCGTATTTTCTATAATCCTAATTTGAACCAGTAATATAGAACAGTAGTAGTTCACAGCACTAGAGTTCAACCAACTAGCCAGGGAAGCCTATGACTTTAAGCATGGGCCAACTAACTAGGGTGTTGCAGTTTGGAGGTTTAATTCTCCCACCCTCGCCTTCTCAAGTCTCCCGTCTGTTTCTCGATGGCATAGTCGACGGGTTTTCCGCACACGAGGATTTGGGATGTTACACGCCCCTCACCAATTCGGCAAGCTAGATTGGTTATAAGCAACGCAGGTAGAGAGACCTGGTTACGATACCACCGGGCCGAGGCCCGAGATAAAGAGAACAGGCCAAGGCCTGAAAGTAAGAGAACAGGACAAGTCCTGAAGAAATAAAGGGGGACCCCAGTAAAGAGAAGAGTACAGAGAAGCGTGGTCAAGTCCAAGGGCCGACCTACATGTCCACGCCTGATCGCGCCCAAGGGTCGATCCCTCGCCATTCCTACTAGGGGAGTGGTTGTACTTATCGTGTTCGATGTCATCTCCGAGGAGCTCTGCGTGGTTAGCTACCACACCGGTTAAAGCGCTACCGGGTCGACACGATAGGGAATAGAAGGAGGTTGTAACCTAGGCCACGGTTACAAAGGTGAAAGGACAAAGAATGACGCTAACCCGGCTGAGCCGGTATGCGTAAGAAATCCCCAGATTCCCTCATGCACAATATGTCTACATGTATGAATGGTTGTCTGTATGTATGTAACTATCTATGTATGTACATGTGAGACTATGCATTATGTAACATCCCGATTTTCTTAGAAAAATAATCATGAACATAATTATTAAATTAATTTTCTAATCATGATTGGAGAATTAAAATGGAAAATTATTAAGTAGAATATTCCTAGGAAATAAGGTGTGTCGCGATATGAAGTCGGCGACAACCAAATGGCCGCTATTCGTCGACAGAATTTTCTAACGCGAAAAAGGTGTCTGTGAAAATACTCTTCCGGAGAAAAATTCACAAACATCCTTAAATATTAATACCCTTAAGTAGGGGAGGATTAGAGGATCGCGACGATATAAACAGAATATTTTTCGGATGACCGTGCGCGACGCACCGAGACTGCGAGCGATAAAACGTGAGCGAACTGGAACCGGGAGAAAATGAAATTTCAGAAGCTAGAGCTGAAGGGCTACACGGTCTAGAGCTGGGATTTTTGTCCACAAATTAATCCCCAAAATCATGCTTCCAAACTTACATCACCATGCCTTCTTACACATCAAAGCCAAGTCACATCACTAACCATGCCTACACACGTACCTCCTACTATTCACCACCTTTTTCTAAATCCATAAAATTCAATTAATTCCCTCACATTCAACCCTCCAAAACCGAGCCTTCCCCCAAGTTCATAAGAGAAAACTTCATCTTCTCGCATCCTCCATAAACACACTTCAAGCCAAGCTCCAAGACCAACACTTTGTCTCCAAGCACTCAAGCACCCTCTCACCCCTGCATCTTTCCCAAATCGAAGCCACATCCCTCAAGTCTCCTCACTTTAGTTTCATTTTCTTCCACCAAAAAGCAAGAGGAACAACCTCATCATCCTCCACCTTGCTCAAAGATATCCATCTTGGAGAAAGAAAGAGCTCAAGCTTTGGAAAACAACAAGGCTTGTAGGACTTCACCCAACTCTCCTCACCACCCCAAGTTTTCTACAGGTGGGTAAACTTGGCTTGGCCACCCCTTGGTGGCCTATGTTTGCTTGTATGTGTTTATGTGATTGAATGCCTTATGATGAATATGTTGGAAATGCTATGTTAGGACTTAGGAGATGATTCTGAAGGGTCCTGTGACTGGACTAGATAGGAATATGAATGCTGGAATATGTGGGGTTTTGAACTTGAGATGAATGTGAAAAAAAAATGAGAGAATACAGGTAATGAAGAAAGCGCTGAGTGATCCGCGGAGAGCGAATGAGAGGAGTCTAGGGAGTTGTCAAGCGGCACCTGGACGGACGCCGAGTGGGTTCCGCGGAGGTTCCCCGAGGTGAGTGAGTGGTCTCCTGGAGTGAGCCGAGTGAGCCTCAGCAGTGGCACTGAGTGGGTTTCGCGTAAGTGCCCTAGAGTGGTTGAGTAGTTTCCTGGAATGGTGCTGAGTAGGGACGCGGAGGATCCTCGAGTGCTGAGAAGGTTACGTGAAGAGTTGTTGAGTGGCACCAGGAATGGTGCTGAGTATGGATCCGCAGAAGATCCTGGAGTGCTGAGAGGGCCAGGTGAAGAGTGCTGAGTGGGCAACAGGAATGGTGCTGAGTGGGGTTCCGCGGAGGTCCCCTAGAGCGGTTGAGTGGGTTCCTAGGTAGTTCTGAGTTGGGTTCCGCGGAGGTTCCCAAAGTGATAGAGTGTTTAGCAAAGAGTACTGAGTAGTCCCTGGAGAGTAGACTGAGCGAGCACCAGTAGTGGTGACTGAGTAGGGTTCCGCAGAGGTACCCTAGAGCGGCTCAGCGGGTTCCTGAAGTTCTGACTGGAGCCAGCAGCGGTGCCAAGCAGGTTCCGCAGAGGTCCCCTGGGATGGTTGAGTGATCCCAAGGAGTAGCTTAGTGGGTTCCGTGGAGGTTCCCTGGCGTTGATAGTGGTTTCCGAACAAGGGGTTCCGAGGTCCATTACATTCCAACGAGCACCTAGCAGTAGAAGTGTATTTGACATGTTTATCTGTATTGCTGTAAGCCACCTAAGGGTGCCAAGGACAAGAACATGAGTATTAAGTCTTGCATGCATCATGAGGATAGATCACTAGAGGCTATGATATGACCAAGGCTAATAAATGAAGATAAGAATGAACGTAAGAACCAGAAGAGTACAGAAGGATAAAGTGCATGTGATGATGAGGTATGATGAATGAGAAGACGCTAACCCGGGTGAGCCGGTATGCGTAAGAGAAAGAAAGTATATGGTACCGGTTAATTAAAATGTTAAAGTTCATGCATAGTGTGCAAGAGCAGGCTCGGAGGGAACGCAGGCCTTGCGTACGTCACCATGCTCATAAGGAACGCATGGGGCTCGATCACGTCACCAGGCTCGAAGAGAACGCATGGGACACGATCACCTTGCATACATACCTATGTGATTAAAGCGTCGTTATGTCTCGACCATGTCACCATGCTCGAAGGGAACGCATGAGGAAAGGTCACCGGGCATACATATATGCGTAGTAGTGTCGGAAACAGTCAAGGATAGAAAGCACGAGAACTTAGTAAAAAGATTAGTTCCCCTTATCACCTAGTAACTAGATAAAGCCGCCTAGGAACTTAGGCAAGAAATAAATGGTAGGATGTCTAGATGCATGCACACTTAGAGATCTCCTGGACGACCGGAGCATAATTGAGTAACTAGATTCCCCCCTATGCCATGGTCAACCACTGAGAACCACCGTTCTCACCCCCACTCACATATGGCTTCAGGCGAGATAGATGACGTCCCCGCCGAAGAAGAGGCGGATCTTGCGCAGCAGATTTAGGACCGTAGACCCTGAGACATGGGAGGAGGCAGAGCTTTGGTCAGTGCTAGTAGTGAATCGTCCCACACCTCTTCGAGTCGCGCCACCGGTATTCCCCGGGCCAGAGAATTCCGCCGACGGCGATCCCATTCCGTACGAGAAGAACGTGGAGGTCGACCCAGTTTCTGTGAGATTGCGACCGCCTAAGGCTTACCGGCAGACGGCACAGATGAGGACGGCCAGAGACTATCGCCGTCAGTTCGCACCTCGCACTCCCAGCCACGAGGCAGGCCCATCCTACGGCCCCCGAGACCCGCCAGATGTACCAGTGCCTTCCTCACCCGAGGAGGAGTATCCTCTAGTAGCCATGGAGGAGGATGACGAGGAGGACGAGCCAGAGCAGGAGTACGAGTCGGAGGGGTCAGAGTCGGAGGAGGAGGATCCAGAGGAGGACCCCGAGGAGGATCCGGAGGAGGAGTTCAGCGAGGACGAGCCAGAGACCTGACCAGCACTATATCCAGACCCTGTCATTAGACGACACTTTTTGCCAGTAGCACTAGCTTGATGTGTATTTTGATATGTGCTATTTTGTAGTACGGGCTTGAGATATGTACAACCCTTTTTGATGTATTAGTACAGTATTTATGATATGTACCTATGACTAGTTGACATGTATGAAATTAATTGCTTGACCCACAAGGTACTGTTTACTTTACTGTATATCTACGTACTTGTATGACAGACGACGCACCCATTTATCTGTGATACGATTATACGGGACTCATAATAGTCCACATGCATGGCTCTAGATTGACGCATAGCTTATGTTTAAAAAGAAAAAAAAAATGGGTCCTTATTTTCAGTTAACTTAATTATTTTCCGAAGTAAAGTAGGGACTATCAGTACTCCCACACAGCAGATAACAACCTGGCAGACGCAGATTATGACTTAAGCATAAGCTGCTAACCTAGGGTGTTACACATTATGTATCGTCAAGGGAGCGACCCAAGACGACTATTATGTCTTTAGTAGTAACGTAAAGTTAATAAGCACAAAGCTTAGGTGATGTCAAGATTAGAGAAACCCCAGTCACCTAGTAACTTAGATAAAGCCATTCAAGACCTAAACAAAGATAGTAATCAGAGGGGTATTAGTATGCATGACACCTAGAGATCTCTTGAGTGGCCTGGAAGATAACAGAGTAATGAAACGATAGATAACGTGAGGGACTCCCACTGAGAACGAAGAGTTCTCACCCTGACTCCTTATGGGTCTAGGTGTGTAGAGCGAATGGATCGACGAGCGAGAGGCGTGGTAGGCGACGAATGGCGGCAGCAGGACAACTCCACGGCCAGAGTAAAGTGGCAAAGGTTGCGTTATGGCGATAGATGTTTTGTATTATGATTTATGACCCTTGATAACTTTTTGTGTAAATACTTATTAATAAGCAATGTGTAATTATATGTTGGACCTTGATTTTGCTTATATGTATATGTATACTCCTCCTGGCTTATTACCACCTTAACTGGCAGATACGTTAGCATCTGTATATATATGCTTCCTAGATCACGCACGGCTCCTAATTTGCAAACTGATACAGTAACAGAATGATTTTCAAAATGGTTCATATTTTCAAGTAAGAAATATTAGCCAAGCTAAAAGTAGGGGCTAAAAGTAACCCAACCAAAGCAGAAAATAACCTAGTGAGCATTGCTTACTTCGTACGGGTAAACAGTTAGCTAGGGTGTTTCAGCCGTCATCAACGACCGCCTTGCTTTTCGCCGTGCGGTTCGCCATGGAGAGGACACCAGGACCGGTGGCGCGACCCTTCTTCCCTGCAAAAGCAGCAGCAGCGGAAATGGCAGCCATCGCGTTGTCACCTCCTGCCACCATCGCGTCGTTGCCGCAGCAGCCATCTCACTGTTGTTGTCGTCCGCTGCCTCTCTTTCCTTCCTGCTGAGACCACCGTGCTCAAAAGAGCTCGTGCCCACAACCACCCTTCCGCCCCCCCGGCCGTGTCGCCGACGTCGTCACGTGCTTCTGCCGCCGCCTTAACGGTGAGTCTCGTCGCTGGCAATAGCGCCTCCTCTTCTTCTCTGGAACTTATCTTGCCTTGTTGCAGATCGTTGCCCCCTGAATTCCTTGCTCTGGTTCCGCTTCTTGTGGTGCCATCTCCGTCGCAACTGTCAGATTCGGTGGCTCTGGTAGTGGTTTCTGCCATACAGCCTCAAGACGAGCTGAGAATGGATCTGAATCATGTAAGTGTAGATTTACCCTCGTTAATGCCTGAATTTGTGCATTTGCTTCTATCTCAGCTTGAATTTCTGGATCTATGAACTGTAATTGTTGATCTGCTGCTGTTGAATGGCTTGTTGCCTCTGGATTGCTGTAAACTGTTGTTTGTGCATTTTCTGGAATTTTTACCTCTGATGCTTGTAGCACTGATTGGTCCTGTAACTGTGATCTGAATTTTTCTATTGTTTCTTCCCAATCGATTTCCCACTCTGAAACTTTAGCTTGAGCAATTTCTGGCAAAATTGATTGAAAGTCTGATTGGTAACGGTGCAGGAACGCTACCTCGAAGGTCATCCAATCTGTCGCCGGATTGCGCCTCCTCCACAACTTGAACCATGTGCGAACTCGACCGGTCAATCCTCCTTCTACCTCCAGCAAACGCTGCAAGTCCAACGTTCCTTTGGCGTTCCAAAACTGCGATGTGAAACACCCTAGCTAACTGTTTACCCGTACGTAGTAAACAATGCTCACTAGGTTGTTTTCTGCTTTGGTTGGGTTACTTTTACCCCCTACTTTTAGCTTTGCAAATATTTCTTACTTGAAAATATGGACCATTTTGAAAATCGTGTTGTTACTTTCTCGGTTTGCAAATTAGGAGCCGTGCGTGAACAAGGAAACATATATATACCAATGCTAACGTACCTGTCACTTACGGTGGTGACAAGCTGGAGAAGTATAAATATACATATAAGCACAATCAAAGTCCAACATATACTTACACATTGCTTATTAATAAGTTATTACACACGAATAATTAGCAAGAGTCATAGATCATAGTACAAAACATCTATCAACCTATTGCGGACTTCTTCACTTGGCTCTGACCGGGAACTGTCCTGCTGCGGTCGCTCGTCGATCCCTTTGCTTTGCATACCTGGACCCATAAGGAGTGCGGGTGGGAACGCTTCGTCCTCAGTGGGAGTTCCTCGCTTTATCTATCGTTTAGTACTTTGTTATCTTCCAGGCCACTCAGGAGATCTCTAGGTGTCATGCATACTACTACCCCTACTGATTATTATCTTTGTCTAGGTCCTGAATGGCTTTACATATCTTACTACGTGACTGGGATTACTAATCTTGTCATTACTTAGGCTTCGTGCTCATTAACATTTCGTTACTGCTAAAGACATAATAGTCGTCTCGGGACGCTCCCTTAATGATACATAATGCATAAACATATACATACATACTTGCATACATACATACATATTCTCATACATTCAATCATCTAATCATACATATGACTATAAAGTGCATGAGGGAATTTGGGAAATCTCTTACGCATACCGACTTACCCGGGTTAGCGTCTTTCTTCTTTTTAGTCCTTCCACCCATGTAACAGTGGCCTTCGGTTACAACCTCCTTCTATTCCCTATCATGATGACCCGGCAGCGCTTGAACCGGAATGGTAGCTAACCACGTTAAGCTCATAGGAGGTAATTCATCATCATGATAAGTACCACCACCCCCCTTACTCGGATGGCGAGGGACCGGCCCTTTGGCGCGATCAGGCGTGGACTCGTTTCTCTTTACTTTAGTCTTAGTTCTTTACTTTGGGGTCCCCCTTTCTTTCTTACAGGACTGTTCCTGTTCTCTTTTCTTTCATATTCAGGTCTCTCTACCTGCGTTGCTCTTACCAATCCAGCGTGCAGAATTGGTGAGGGGCGTGTCTGTAAGACGTGCCAAGAGAATGGGATCTTCCTAATCATATAACTACTGACTCTGACTAAGGCCGGCCGAATCCTTGGTGATTGGGGCCTTAGTTCTTTGCTTCATTTCCTAAGGTTCAATTATGCACCTTTAAATTTTACGTGAATACCTCTAGTGATCTAGGGTCGTCCTAACTCCTATGACGACCACTCCTCATGATGCATGCTCTTGTTACCTAAAGGTACACATAACTATACATGTTGGATCCCATAGAACCTTTAAAAATACAAGTTTTCAGTAAGCATTCGAATGAATAGGGTTTTAGTATTCGATTGATTCTTTCATTTGAATCCCTTGAGAATTCAATCGATTGAAATCCTGCTCAGGCTTTCATTCGATTGAAACCTCATGCATTCGACTAAAATCCCTTGGGAATTCATTCGAATCCCACAGTAAAAAAATCACCCCAGAGAGTAACTTCTCCAGGGGTTCTCTGTACGTAACATTCTCGCTTCCACATTGATCCAATTAGTACAGTTATGGTTTCCAAACATCAAAATCATCAAAATCTAACATTCCTAACTCATTTCCTATAACTTGTACAAAATAGTTTTTCATTCACATACACAGAAATGCATATAAACAATCATAAAATAAACCACATAGACAGTGGGCTTAGAGTTACCCACCTAGAAACGAGTTTCTGGATCGGTAGAAATGAAGAGAAAAATATCTTCTTCGCGTAGGCGTACTCATCCTATTTTTTCAGAGTCCGACAGCGCTTCCACGATGTGCACGAATGGGACAAAATAAAGAAAAGAGCAGAGCTGCTAACGAAGCAACTTGCTTCAGAAGGAAAAATGAAGCACAAAAGCTTTAGGGGGGTTTGCCTTTTATAGGTAATCCTAAGGTGGTACTGTGCTTGATCTTTTGTTATTTATTATTATTCTATTATTATATTCTAATACATTTTATTATATAACATGTTTTGTTTTCTTTCTTCAGGGGACGTACATCCCAGGAGAAAGTATATACATATTTAATTATTATTATTATTATTATTACATTATAATATATATTATATATTAACATATATGCATATATACGTATATATATGTTCGCAGTGGCCATTCGGCTACTGTTACGATTATGCATATAATTATTTTATATTATTATTATATTATTATTATTATATTACATTTACTGTGAAATTAGGTTTCCCTAGTTGTTCCAATTGTTTAATACAATATGTTTTGATGATGACAAATACTATATGTTCTAATTGTCTATGCTTATTGTATATGCTTATATTTGTAGAAGTAGGTTTCCCTAGTTGTTATATATCTTGATGATGACAAATAGAACACAACAAATAGATAATGACAATTAGAATGCAAAAGGATGTTATATGCTAAATAGGATACATTTGATCTTGTATGATTAAACTTGATGATAATCATATGGCTTACACATCATACAATGATATGTGAAAAACATCCCTTTGAGAACATATCCAATAACTCTCTATATGTGCTTGATGGATTAACTATTGGATATATTTGTGTCTATATGTGCATATGCATGAATATCAAGTGCTTTAGTGTTACAATGCATGCATGCTAGGCAAAGAATATTATTTGATTAATATAATTTGATCCTTGCCTAAACTGTATATGTATGATGCATTGATTAATCTATATATGCATATGAAGATATTAGAAAACATTGGACTAACTATACTTTCTAGTGAATTATCTTGTGTATAGGAAAGTCCAAGGCATCAAGAACAAGATGGAACAAGAAGGAACATTCATATGATGCCCAAAGTCAAAAGGCAAAGCATGAAATGTCAATTCCATGAAGAACATGTTAATGCCGAAGATAGGATTCATGAAGAATACCAAGTCCAAGCAAATGGTAAAAAGGAAAATAGTTATTAGGACTTAAGGTATTCTTGTCAAAGGAAAATTGATATATATCTCTCTCTAAACTCTTAGAATGATGCTCTTAAAAGAAAATATTGATTCCTGTTTTTAAAGTATCTCAAACAAACCAAGGAATCAAGAGAAAGGAAAGAAAGAATGAGTTTGGGCAAAACCTGCAGAGACATTCGAATGAATGACCCTGATTCATTCGAATGACTCTGTCATCAGAGGCCCCAACGGCTACATTGCATCAGACATTCGAATGAATGACCTAGATTCATTCGAATGACTCTGTCATCAGAGAAGCACAACGGCTAGATAACGGCTAGTCATTCGAATGAATTCTAATGATCCATTCGAATGACTCGAGTCCTGAAGCCAAAAACGGCTAGTTTTTCAATGGATAAAATTGATTAAAATAATGGGTAACGGCTATAAACGGCTAGTACACTTAGAAACCCTATAAATACCCATTAAACTCTCATTTCTAGCCAAGCTCTTCACTCCCATCATCCTCATACTTCATTCTATCAATGGATTAATATTTTCCATCATCATAAGAGCAAAAAGAGAGATATTGTCAATATTCCTATAGAGCTTCAATTTGTATTATCTACTCTTGAGAGAGTTTCTTATCAAACACAAAATTTTCATACACTTGTAAAGAGGGTGAGGTATCCCTCTAGTTGCTTAGGGTGTGGTATCCCTAAGGTTTGGTTCTTGAGGCTTCTACACAAAGGTGGGGGATCCTAAGTGTGAGGAGTGCTCTTGGATGTAAAGGTTTGTCAAGCACCTAAGTTAGAAGCTTGATGATAGTGGAGAAATCTTGAGCAAGTCGCTTGGGGACTGGACGTAGATCACAAGGGTGGTCGAACCAGGATAAATCTATGTTTGCAATCTCTCTAACTCTATCTCTTTATTTATT
Organism: Nissolia schottii; assembly: GCA_003254905.1. NCBI lineage: Eukaryota > Viridiplantae > Streptophyta > Magnoliopsida > Fabales > Fabaceae > Nissolia > Nissolia schottii. The sequence goes on along the minus strand of QANU01100135.1, from coordinate 1,819 downwards.
GCAAACTTATATTATTGTCTTGCATATTTGAGAATTGCATATGTTGATAATTGTTTATAAGTTGCTTTGTTGATCTTATTGTTTTATTACAAACATAATTGAGCATGCCTATATTAAATCTTTAATTGTTATATTCCGCTGCATAGTAACGTTAATTGCATGAAAATGCAATATTTGTTGAAATTGGAATAATTTCTAAAATACCCAATTCACCCCCCTCTTGGGTATTGGTTACCAAGACCAACAAGTGGTATCAGAGCTTCGTGCTCTGGAAAAAGCTTAACCGCTTAGAGTTAAAGGTCCTAATTGTTTGGTAACCTTATTAAGTGTTTAGAAATGGATTGGTATGAATCTATTAAACCACCATTCTTTGATGGTGAATATTTTGTGATATGGAAATCAAAAATAAATATCTATACAGAGGCAATAGATATTGATATGTGGGATATTGTGCTTGATGGATATACTTCCAAACCCCTACATAAAATGAATGCCTATGATAAGAAACAATTTTCCTAAAACATTAAAGCAATGCAAATCTTAAGAAATAGTCTATGTGAAAATATCTATGATAAGGTTAGACATTGCTCTAGTGCCAAAAGCATTTGGGAAACTCTTAATGCTCTTTATTGTTATGACAATGTTTATTACAAATTTGAAATTAGAGAGCAAGAAGAGGAAGACCCAAAAAGACATCCTCTTGAAGCCTTCTTGGATGAGCATAAAGATAATGATGATTATCAAGAGGAGTCAATTGAGGAAATTGTTGATTCAAAGGACTTTGAGGTAAATAATGCAAAAATTGACCATTGTCCTTCCTATGATAATATTAAATGTGCATATGATGATTTGCTTGATGATTTGTTGCTATTTAGAAATGAGAGCTTGATTTGCTTAGAAAATATTTCCTTTATTGAAAATCAAATTGAATCATTGAAAAGTAAATATTCTTTTGAGGAGATAACCTTGAAATATGAAACCTCAACTATGTTTGAAAATTGCATTGATTTTGAAAATCAAGTTGAGGGATTGTCTTCTAAAATTGAGAAAAATGAAGAGACTACATGTCTATTATCCATTGATAATGAAAAGAAGACAAATATTTCTAAATGTGAAAAATCAAGCATGTCTTGCAACAAATATGGCTTAGAATGTTATAATAGTATCAAATCATCATCAAAATCTATTGTGTGCAATTATTGTGGAAAATTAGGACATATTTCTCATTTGTGCTATTATAGAAGAAATGCTTGCATGAGAAATAATTTGGTATGGGTTCCAAAAGATTGTAAAAATGCTTACACTAACCCAAAAGGACCCAAGTTGAAATGGGTACCAAAATGTCCTCCTAGTTCTTCGATAATGCAGGAAAGTCCACAAACAAATGGACAAGGTGGTCAACAAAATAAGGAGGAGTCCTCAACCAAAGTGCTTCCAAGGTCTAAGAGAAGTCTTGTTAATCAAACAAGAATGAAGCACTCAAGAAAAGTTCCTCATGTACTTCCAAAGTTCAAAATAACAAATGAGAAGCAATGGACAAAGAAAAATGCTCATTCATTTTCCAAGGCCAAGGTATCAAAAATCTTTACCTCTCTTATACATTCACTTAAAGAATCAACAAAAGTGAGGTATATTTCCTATGGGCCTTAGGTAATTGATAGCATCATGTGCATGTGTTCTTTACATTTGAATAATTCACTAAGCACATGATTATTCTCATTAGTGTTATTTATGTCCATTATTATTTTGTTGAATTTATAAGTTCATTATATTGCATGTCATATTTTATGCCTAATCATGCTTCAAATTGTCAATATCA
>QANU01100122.1:0-18990 GCA_003254905.1 Nissolia schottii | reverse complement strand
GGGAACAAGTGGAGTAAGTTTCATTTTAAGATGTCCGGTTGAGATGGGGAGCAATGAGAAATACTCATGATTTTGCATACTCACCTTCTAAAGCTATTAGGCTGAAGGCTAAACTAAGGAATTATTAAGTTAAGGAAAGGAGAAAATGTTAATCGAAATGAATTATAGAGAACTGCTGCTATAATTATTTTATGAGAAAATGTTATTTGTACCAGAGGGGTACTTTCGGGTTTTGGAGCTCCACGGATGAGGTCTGGGACTGTTGTGTGGCCTGGGCTGGCAGGGTACCTGCAAAGACTCCGATGCCAAAGTTAGTCGGGGTTGGAGATGAGGGTATGAGAAAGTAAGGTTTTCGTCCCCGTACCTGAGTACTTGATTTCCTTTATGTACCTGTTGGGCGTCGACAATAGGCTTCAATACACGCCTTACTGTCCCCGGATAGAGTGCTTCGTTTATTCCGAGAATGCTGGTATGATGGGAGATGATCGCGCTGCGGGAGTGCGTGGAATGCAGATCGAACACGTCTTCCAAGGGATGGGCTTCCGGTTCTTGGATGGTTCTCAGGTCGGGCGGGTCGGGTGATTAGCTTCCGCGAAATGGGCCGTATGGGCCCAGTCCATAACATTATTCAAAATGAATTGTGGAAAATTGTTGCTATGAATATTTAAATGAGAAAATGTCATTCAAGAGGAATTATGGAAAATTGATGTTATGAATATTCAAATGAGAAAATGTCATTCAAAATGAATTATGGAAGATTGCTGCTATAATTATTCAAAGTGAATTCTGGAAAATTGCTGTCATGAATATTCAAATGAAACATGACTAAATTATGTTATAATGTTGTTTGGAGCTGTTGCAGGTGTTCTTTAATTATCTAGATAAAGTGATATGTGAAAATGCAACATGTTAGAAAGCTGTTAGGATAATTGTATGTGCTATATCAATTACCTAATTAATTTGGAGTATGGGATTCTAATGTGCTAAAATGCTGTTTGGGTTAGTTGCTCGTGCTAGTTAATTATCTAACTAATTTAGTGTATGAAATTATAGTATGAAAATAAGGCTGATTGGATACATACCAGGTGCTATTTTGATCATCTAATTAAATTGCCGTGAAAATCAGAGAAGATGTTATCCAAAGTTATGTAGAGAGGATGTTATTCAAAATGATTTAAGAGGTTTGGTGTATGGGTGAGTTGCTTAAGTAACGGCCAAAGTAAGAAAGAAACATGGGTCCTTTATCGGTCATCTCATGCATCATAAGGTATAGGTCGTCAGTAAGCCGTAGGACGACCCTAGATAATTAGAATCAGACACCTAATATAATCAAAGACCATAATTGAACTTAGGGAAATTGAAGTATCTTAGGGAGGTCCCTACTACAATTAGTATGGAAGACCTTAGCAGTTATGAATTCCTTAGATATGAAAAGACTCTTTCTCCTGGCACGTCCAAAGGACAAGCCCCTCACCAGTCCCGCCAGGTGGATTGGTTTGTGACAAACACAGGCCTACGCCTGCGCGTATGACTACCGTCATAGCCAAAGAAAAGACAAAAACATATAAAGAAAGTCATGAGTCATACAAAGTAAAGAAAGGAAAGGAAAGGAAGAAAGAAGTAATTATGTCCCCAAGTGTGGACAAAAAGAGCAGGTCCCAAATGTGTGGACGAAACGAGCATGTCCCCAAGTGTGGACAATACGAGTCCACTCCTGGCCTTGTCGCTAGGGCAGGCCCCTCACCATCTCACCAGGAGTATGGTTATTCCCTTCGTTGACGGTAACATTATGCCAAGTGCAGTTGTGGTTAGCTACCACTCAGGTGTTCAGTGCTGCCTGATCGTCAACGACACGGAAAAGTAAGTAGGTTGTATTCCGAGAGGGACGACGGTTCCACCGTTTACAAAGGAGAATGATGGACACAGATGTATGAGAAGGACGCGGCCACTGGCGCGTAGGAGAATTTAGACATCCTTTTATGCATGCATGATAAACTACGTATGGATGTGACAAACTATGTATGAATGTATGATGTGTAATTTAAACTATGGGCGGGAAGTCTCAATACCGACCGCCATATGATGTTTTGATAGGAGGAGTGACGACATAAACCAAGCACGAGAGGGTTGAACAATTAATTAGTATGAAGAATAGGACTCCCCGGCCTTTTAGTAATTTAGATAAAGCCACTCAGAGCAAGCAAGAATAAAAATAAGTAGGGCAAAGTAGAATGGCATGACACTTAGAGAACCCCTGGGTGGCCGGGATCATAACTGAGTAAATAAAGAATAGATAGTGGCCTAGACTTCCCACTGAGAACACAATGTTCTCATCCCTCACTCACTTATGATTCCAGGTGAGTATGACAAGTACGCGAGAGCGGAGGAGGCAGCAGAGTACAATTGAAGAACATTGGAGACAAGAGACTTCAGGCTTGCATTTCCGAACTACACGTTATGACGTGTAGGCATGCATTCTGTATTAGCTAAATGGATTTGGTTGCCATTAGCTTTTAATTGCAGTACTTGTAATATTAAATTATAAGCATATGTGCAAGTATTTATGGACCAGTATGTATTAAGTACATTTATATGAGCATGTGTTGAGTAATTATCTGGTATGCTATTTAACGCCTAAGTCTTGTAGACCATATCACTTGAATTTATATATTGCCTTCATTCACACGCACAGCTCATACTTTATGTTTTGATAAAGAAATGAAAGTTTTAAATTGGTCCATATTTTGAGTAAAGAGATACTTTCTAAAATTAATATAGGACTATAAGTATTCCAACCAAGCAGATAACAACCTAGTAAAGCATGATTTACGACTTAAGCGTAAGCTAGCTAACTAGGGTGTTACAAAAAACATGACAAACAATAATAAAATAAAATTGAGTGTAATTAAGCATTTGTTGTATAAACTTTTGAACTAAAAGTGCAAGGCTTTACCTCCAAAGGGAGCCTTCCTGAAATTCTCAAAGGCTTGGGTCAAACCCAGGCTTAAGAGGGAGTTTGGAAATAATTTTCAACAAGCAACAGACTTGCCTCAGTTAAAACTTCACTAGGTGCGTCATTACCCCAAGCGTAAAGATGATTTTGTTACCTCATTCAACTAAGCTTTAATAGAAATTCATAGCATATGCTTTTTAGACTTTTATATTTTTTTTTTCTTCCTTTTGTCTCAATAAAACTACTAACATTCGACTCTATTATTTCAAATTTGATTAATTTGACTCAATTTGATTGATATTCGTTGGGACATAACAGAGCTATATATTTTTTTCATTTCATTGCTTAAAAAATCTAAATAGTCGTGACAATGTATTTCTTATCAAGTGTCCTATACATTTTCACATGACATGAAATGGATGAAGAAACTCTACACATCCAATCAATCACATGATGCTGCTTAATTTTCAGCCATGTTGATTTTACAGGCTTCATAGTTATGCACTATTTATGCATTGATGTCAAAGTGTTAAAGAACCCTCCAATGGTGAAACCAACAATACTCCTATCCAAGGTTATATCCTAATCGACAAGACATAAACATTTACATTGAATATAATTTCATCAATCAGAATTGGATGTATCTTTTAAAACGAGAGCTTCATTTGAATAGAAAGCAAGGTGTATATATCTTTAAATCAATAAAATAAGACTTATATATAGAATGCATTTTATTGATTGAATGTATAAATCTCTTAGTTTCTCTTTGAAATGAGAATCTCATTTTACATGATTTTACTTGCTCAATTATTAAACTAAATTGATGTCAATTTTAAAATATAAAAACTGAATTGATATCAACATTTTATTGCAAAGACTAAATTGATTTCAGTTTTTTTTAAATAGATTAGAATCAAAATGAATATATTAAAGCTAAATTAAGTGTTTACTCTTCATTATATAAGAATTAATAAAAAATATTTATATTTATGAACATGAATAAAAATGTTATATTTGGAAAACATATTTTTTCTTCAGGAAGAAACAATAAGAAAATAAAATCAAGTGTAATTAATAATTTATTATAAACTTTTGAACTAAAATTACACGGCTTTACCCTAAAAGGAGCACTTCGAAAAATTCTCAGTTGGGAGCATCAATCAATTATTCTTTAGTACTATATCGTTACATAAATATTATGTCGAGGCCTAAGAAAAATTGGGGCCTCAATTTAAGAGTTTTGTTAATAAATATCCCAAGAGAAAACTTAAAGTAAAAATATTTTACGAAAAAAGTAAATTTTTAATGTTTTTAATACATTAATTACTTTAAATTTTTGTTTTTTCAATAAAATCTTACTACTTTAAATTTGTTAACCATTGTCTTTACCAAAATCCTAAAACTAAATACGATTGCTAATTCATTATCAGCTTACGAGGCCTAATCATGTTTAATGAGCCCAATCAATTCCAATAAATAACTGTCATAGGGCAATGTGCTGCTGAAATCAAAGCTTGAGCACGCATGCCCTTGATTAAAATAAAAATAAAATAAATGATAGTAGATAAAAAGGAAAAATTAAGGAGAATCAATATTGATGGCGCATTAATGTAGTTTGTCCCTAATCTGCCTCAAGTCAGGGCGACTCACTAGGATTTTTCTTTTTATCCCTTCACTCAAATCTTTGACTTGAACCAACTAATTATTGAGTGTATTTGGAATTAAATGAAATGAGAAATGATTTGAATGAAACTGATTTGGATTGCAAATCAATCATAATGTTTAAAACCTGTAGGATATATTATTTGATCTATTAGAGTTAGTTACTCAGGTTGCTTGCTAATCAAGCAACCAGTTTTCTGTACATAGCTAAAACTAACATTCAGTTATTAGTTACTTAGCCCTCTAACTTGTAGTACAAGTTTCCTGACCTGTATATATACTTGGTGCTCTAACAATGCACCAACTAATGAATTCATTTCACACAAATCACTCACTCTTGCATTCCTCCAATTTTCTCTGCTTTCTCCTCTCGGCAACTCACATTCAGTTGCTGCTGCTGCTGCTACAAGCACAGCTTGTTGATACGTCCATGGCCATGAGCTTTTTCAAAACAACTGCGTAAGATGAGAATGGAATTGATTTAGAAATCAATTACCGTGTTTGGAATTTATTAAAATAGGAATTGACTTGATTTGGTTTCAGTAATTAAAATTTTTACCCTTAGTTAGTTGAATATGGATAAATAGTCTTTTATGTTAAAATANTTGTGATAAGATTTCTAATGTAAGCAACTTGAATTCTCATAGATTTAAAAAATCAAATCAAGTCTATTTTCTTAAGATACCAAAAATAGAAGTTGATTTGCAAATCAAATTATTTTCCATCTTGTTTGATATAATATTATATATATAGCCATATGATCCCCCATTTTCTTACATACATTAAACTAAATTACCAAATCAACAAGGTGGACAATTTGGATCAAAATTATGGACCCTGCTGTTTTTCAGCGTGCAATAGGAGTTGTTGTGGATCCCTTTACAAGTTCTGTCCATATGAAGATTGATTATGACAGAAAACGAGTAACTTCAGAAGCTCCCGTTCTCAGGCACTCCCAAATCGTGTCTCAACCAGAAGTGTCTTTTATTGGAGAAGACACAGAGAACTTTTATTATACTCTAGTAAATTCAATTCCTTAAGACTTTCATATTATTCATTATTATTTATTTTTTACTTTTTTACATATCTCTAGTTAGATCGTTAAATGGATCATGTCATGTAAAAATTTCATGTGACTAAGTCATGTAGTAATATCTCTGTTATTGACCACCAAGGTGGGACAAAATAGGCAGCCTACAAAAATAATTATTATAGTAGAAAAAAAAAATCAACCCATATTTATGTCATGTGAAATTTTTGTACGACTGAATCCATTCTTTAACATTATTTTAGGGTCATTAGTATCATAAGACCAACGTTTTATTGCATGTATATGTACTTTTGCAGATCATGGTGGACCTTGATGCCCCTTGCCCAGATAAACCAACAGATAGGGAGTATTTGCATTGGTAAGCCCCTTCCTTAAAACAAATGCCTTGTACATATATAAAAAAAGGGTCAGTGTAACTTATTCTAAAATATAAGTTTAACGTCACTACTAAGTGCATGTAGCTATTATATTATATTATATCATTTATTTTACTTCATGATTAACTAGGTTGGTGGCCAATATTCCATCAACTAAAGGGAGATGCTTGGCTTCACTGGGTATGTAGTAAACTCCGTAGTAAACTTTGAGAAAAAAAAACATTTAATTTTTATTGAAATTTATGTGTAAAACTACATATAAACCTCTTTCGTAAAAGTTTCTCTCCTATTTTTATCCCTAACCAAACATATTCTTAGATAACTTTTATTTATGGTATAAATTCGATTCATTTATATTTTGGTAAAATCTTACACAATCTCATATTCGACTAAACATTAGTTATTAAAATCCCATAAGAAAAAACAAAAGAAGAAAGTCTTGACTTCTTTGGTAGCAATACTAATGGTTACTTTTCATTTTTTCTCTTTGGTACTAAAATACTAATGATATATAGGTGACGAGATTGTGACGTATGAAGGTCCTAAATTCTCAAGCAGTGCTGATCATCGCATTGTGGTTGTGTTGTTCCGCCATTTGGGTACACGCATTTTGTTAACTCCCGAATGGCGCGAAAATTTCAACACGCGAGAGTATGTCCAACTTCATGATTTGGAATTACCGGTCGATGCTCAGTTTTTCTACAGCCGAATGGATAAAAGACGCAATGGTGGCAACAGTGGCAAAAGTTCATCAAGTAAAAAAATTAAAAAATATTGCTGTTTTCGTTAGACGATATATGTCCAATATATATTTATGACAAAGTAAAAGGATAATTTAAATTAATTTGTTAGGATTTGAATTAGGTTTAGGCTTATTTTTATTTTATTCTTATCTAAAATAAGTTGTCATTATAACTAATTTATCTATTTAATAACATTTTTGATATGACTATCCATCTTTCTATTCAAAATGTTTTCATGGGACAAAGTTTCTCTATGGCTAATTAATGCCAAACTTAACACCAAATGACATAAAGTGGATCAAGAAACTCTGCACCTCCAATCAATGACATGATGCTGCTTAATTTTCATTTTTCAGTCATGTTGATATTATTGGCTTCATAGTTAAGCACTACTTATGCAATGATGTTAATGGGTTCAAGAGTCTTCTAAAGGTGAAACCAACAATATTCCTATCCAAGGTTATATCCTAACCAATAAAGCATGACTAATCTCTACATTGAATATAGTTTCATTAATCTGAATTGAATGCATCTTCTAAAATGAAAGCTTAATTTGAAAAGAAAGCGAGTTGTATATATCTTTAAATTAAAAAAAATAAGACCTACATATACAATCAATAAAATTGATTGAAAGTATAAACCACTTAGTTTCACACTATTTAAATACATTATATTTAGGGCAAATAACAAATTTAATCCTAATATTTTATTTATATTTTGGTATCAATTTGTTAAACTAAACTGATGACAAGTTTAGCATATAAAAATTGAATTGATATAACAATTTATTGTAGAGACTAAATTGATGTGAATTTTTCAGAAAACATGTTAAATTCAAAATAAACGTATTAAAACTAAATTAAGTATTTACTCTACTTTTATAAGAATTGATAAAAAAATTATATTTATAAACGATAATAAAAATGTTAACAATAAACGCACCTCAGTTAGAACCTCACTAGCAATTCTTAACACAGGTTTTTTAGACTTTCAGACTTGTGAGACATTTTTTCGTTAGGCTTATGACATAGGCACATAATCTATATCTATATCTATATATAATATATATAATAAAAGCTGGGAATTCTACTCCTGGGACCCACACCTTTTCGCCACGTGTCGACCCATGGTGACAAATTTTCCCGCCCAAACATTTCCCCCACCTCCCACTCACGTGCAACTCTCTCAATGGTTGCTACATGTGCTACTTTTCCATCCATCACCATTTTCATTCTTCATGCTTCAGCCAAAACCAAACAAAGCTGCTTCAAGGGATCTCCTCCAAGCATTTGGACCTCCAACCAAGTGAAGAAAAAGCAAATGTATGCGTAAGACAAATCTCATTCAATGCTTCCTTTGAGACTTCCAAGTGTTGCTTCATTTTCAATTTTTGCTCATATAATGCATATCTCCTTCTGATCCTTTTGTATCTTCTTCCTTTCTTTTTTGTAAACAAAGATATCTATGCTTTTTTGTGAACAACCAATCTGAAACTCTGCTTCCTTTTATTTGATGTTGAATGATGGAGATTTCTAAAATTAGTTGTTTCGTTGTTTATCCCTTTACTTGACCCTTTAAATTAGATGTTCTGGGCGAAATTGTTGGGAAAGAGGAACTGAAGCAAATGCTTCAGCAAAAGGGGGATACAAGTCAGCGTATGGTATTTTATATTGAAGACAGTGAGTAAGTTATTTTTTGCTTAATGGCACAAGCTTCATATAAGGACTTTACAATATTTGAATGCATTGTCACTATCTTTAGCTTAATATACTCTATTCTGTTTTTGGGTAGCCACAATCGGCTTAGCTGCACTGTATTTGGAGATTTGGTTGATCAGTTGATTCCATTAGTAGACTGTGATCTTGCAGAACCACTTATTGTCATCCTTCAGTTTTTCAAGAACAACATATTCTTAGGCAAGCAACTATTGTGTACCGTTATATTTTGTGTTGGAGTTACTTAATATTTAGCCGCCTTGAGTTTAATATATTATCATTTTATTGTTTTTTGTTGTAGGACTTTGTCGATGAATCTGAGACATTATCATCATTGATTACACCTGCTAAGCGAAAGCAGCTTAAGTTGGAAAAGGATGGTTCAATTGATGGGGATATTGATCTACCCATTCAGATGTCGAGTAGTAAGGATTTGAAGGGTTCGATGAAGAAGAAATCAAGGCCATCATGAACAGAAGTTGCTACGTTGTCCACTGATCATGTTTTTTGCTTCCATTGCATAAAATTGCGGTTTATCTTGAATTGTTTTTTGCCTTTTTGAAATTTGCCCCTTAACATTCTGGTGGCCTTTAACTTTCATTGCCTCAAAGTGGGATTACCAAGTTGTTAAAAGAATTGTTGTATATGACCATGTGGAACAATTGTGTTTGCAAAAAAAAAAGAAAAAAGAAAAGCACGGCATTCATTATTGCACATAGTAATAGTCAAGTACTATGCTGCATCTATTTCTTTGAGCCATGGCTGTGTTCAGGATGTTTTTACATGAGATGCAATCGTATTTCTGATTATTTTATGAATGAAACAGAATCCCACAAAAAAAATGATTTATTCCAATTGATTTTATATTATACGATTCAACATCATGTATTTGGAACTTTCACAAACTATTATGAAAAAAAAATAACAGCAACATTATAATTATTGCATCAATGAAAGAAAAAATCAATTACAAATAACAAATTTTAGTTCTCATGTAGATTTCTCAACTACGTGAAAAAATGTCAGTGTTGAAATTGCCAAAACTTAAAATCATTTGTACAAAATAAGTTATATTTTTACAGTATGGATGAGTATGCTTTTATGAGGTACTCACTTATTTCTAATTATTTTATGAATCAAACGTAATCACTGTCAAAAGGAATCATTACAATTGATTTTATTCTATACGATTCAAAAGGATCTATATGAAACTTTTACATTTGAGGAAAAAAAATTTCCTCAACATTATAATAATTGCATCTGTGAAAGAAAAACGAAATTGTTCAAAACAATTTTTAGTGTCAAGTAGATTTTTCAACTAGGTGAAATTATGTAATTTTTAAAAGTAACTTCTACTCCTCTCAACAAATTTTATACTGCAATGTCATGTACGTGTACTTTTCTTCAGTTGATACGAAGGATATTTTGCTGACAATAAAATCAGTTGATTTAACAAGGAACCACCACAAGTTTCTTATGTCAGATATTTTAAGGGGCACAAGTTTCTTCCTGAATCAATTACTGTTCATATTACATTTGATAGGCATTGCGTGGCTGGGGAAAAAGCTTAACCACGTAGCACTCCTTGACGTTGATCAAAATAGGAACATGACTACAGCTGCTACTGTGTGCGTTTGACTCACATTTGAACACACAAGAAAGATTAGTTGCGGGGATACAAGTCACATTTTATCTTTAACAAGGTTCAGCTTCCACAAGTGATTTAATTATCACACGCAACTTGTAGGTGCCTAATGTTTACTTTCCTGTTAGTTTGTACTATGGCTACATTGAAAATGACAGGTAATGTATATCTTTTGTCTCATAATTGTTTTTCGGCACACACTACCTACAGGCCATACCTTTTCACATTTTGGGGAAAATTACTTTTTCCACAGTTAACAAATTGTACTATTGGCATGCTGAATATAAATTCAAATTTTTTATTTTATGTATAAAAATATACATAGTGTTTAAAAACCATATTTAATATTTATTTTATACAATGATAAATGAGCATAAAAAATAAACAAATTTTAGATATACTGTCTTCAACTATAACAAATCGGTTTTACTTTTTTATTGTGACGATATGATGAGCTGATGATCTTATTACATGATACTTTAATGGCTTCATGATATGATTATAAATTTACTTTGAAGGCAAATTAAGTTAGTCAATGAAAAGTTTAAAACACACCCGAAATATTCTTGGAAATGAATTATATTACAGATGTAGAGCATGTATATTTGTGAATCCATACCATACGTTGCCACATAAAGATATTAGAATGAATTTCATATTTAGCTGTTTGACCCATTGGAAAGTAAAGTATTAATTACATTTAGGTATAAGCTCTACATAGTGTACTATCACATCTGGCAGTTAGGAAGGAGTAATGTAATCACTTTGAGGAGATAAATATGAATTATACCCTCTGAAATAATTTGAAAGAGAAGAAAGAGCCAAAATTTAAATCTTCTCAAATATGTATAATCAAGATAATTCTTTCAAAAAAATGTGATATGCTCAAATAGTCATGACTCTCAACTATGATTCGAAGATAAGAGATATATATCGGTAATCTGTGGGTAACAATTTATCAAACCCATATAAATATATTGTAGCATTCATATCTTCAAGTAATTTAAAATTGAAAATTAAACTTACAAAGATTTGATTTTTTTTAGACTTTTACAGTAAACTTTAACTGATAATAGGCTTTGGGTGTGGGGCTACTTTAAATTGGTGATGTAAGTCACAGCTTTTGATGCATCAAAAGACTGTAAAAAAAAGTTAATCATAATATATTGGTTCTAATCCTGACAAGAATTTTGGATATGAGCTAAAAAGTTAACCCCCCACGGCGCTGTGTAATAGCAAGTACTGTAACACTCTAGCTAACTGCATACCCTCGAGCAGTATGCAATACTCACTAGGTTGTTAATCACTTGGTGGGAATACTCATAGTCCCTCATTACGTTTTCGAAAATACTAGTTTAAGGAAAATATGGACCAATTTAAAACTTTTCTACTGAGTGCTTATTCCTGAAATATGAGCCATGTGTGAATCAAAGTGTATATATAAGGCAAACGATAGTGCTTGAGGCATACAACTAATAGCCATTCATAGCATAAATAATTACACAGGCAAGTACTTGGTCCTTCACAGATAAGTACAACCAATCATATAATATTATAATAAAGTTACTTATATATGTTATGGTCATCCATATACATCATAAAGGTTCGGCTAGCGTATCACTAGCCCAACATGTCTTCATAGCCTTGAAGATCTGTCTGTCCGTCATCGGTGGCTTGTCCTTCGTTCTTTTCTAATTCTCTCATTGCTTATCATAGCTCACGTCCGCCCCTGGAAGCATAAGTGAGTGGGGGTGAGAACATTCGTCCTCAGTGGTTTACCTTGGCGTCAGGGGATCTTTTTAACTCACTTATCGACCGGCCGCTCAGGTGTTTATAAGTGAACATGCATATTAACATCCTACTAATTATTATCTGGCCTAAAGTCCTGAACGACTTTATCTACTTTACTAGGTGACTGGGGAACTAGTCTTGTTTATCTAAGTTCTCGTGCTTGTTAACTTTTCTCGTGTATATACATAGCCGTCTCGAGCGTTCTCTTGACGGGATTTACTTCATACATATACTTACATACATTATCATATACTTATGCATTACATGCTCATTCATCACATCATTTCATACACATTCATATCATACTCTATGCATGGGTTTCTCCTACGCGTACCGGCTTGCCCGGGTTAGCGTCCTTCTTTTTCTTTTCTTACGTTACTTTCTTTCTTTTCATTTTGTGCTTCCGAGCTAGGCGTGAACTCCTGGTCCTCGGTCTCATTCATCCTTTCTTTCTTTCTTTTCTGTTCTTCCGAGCCAGGCGTGGACTCCTGGTCCTGGGTCTCATTCATCTTTTCTTTCTTGTGAGCCAGGCGTGAACTCCTGGTCCTCGATTTCATTCATCTTTTCTTTCTCTCTTTTCATTCTGTTATTCTGAGCCAGGCGTGAACTCCTGGTCCTCGGTCTCATTCATCTTTTCTTTCTTTCTTTTCATTCTTCATCATTAACCAATCCACCCATTTGTGGGGACTGGTGAGGGGCGTTTCCGCCAAGAGAGATGCATCCTATCATATAGCTACATACTTGTTCCCTAAGGTTCAATTACGCTCTTTAAACTTTACATGATTAACCTCTAATTCTCATGATGCATGATAGCATAATCATTCCTAACATACATATTCTACATGCAATGTTCCACATACATCATTATACAAATATGTCATGCACTCATCATAAGCATACCTCATAAAAATGTTCTACATGCACCATCATAACATAACTCATTCATTCATCATATGTTCATAAACATAAGGGAGCATACTATCACTTGCTAAACCTAACATAGCATATCCAAGCATTTGTTCCATAAACAACATAATCATATAAAACATAATCACATAACGTATATTATTTCCTTATGACAGCATAGACTACGTCTGTTTTCTGTCAGTATTTAGTTATCAGAAACCGGAATGGTTCCAGACCTTACCCCCAAGGTTTTTGATAGCCCGAAGATCATTTTTCATGTCTAAAATTTCAGATTCTAACCTCAGCACCACGAAATTACAATTCTACCCTTTTTCCCAAATTACCATTTTGCCCCCGTAAACGCCCTGTTTTCTTAGAATTTTTTTGTTCTCAAAGCCCCGATGGACTCAAGACTTGCCCTTAAGGTTTTTAATAGTTATAAACCCATATTTTCTGAAAACAAACCCAGTTTTTCAGTTCCAAGATGCAAAATTCCCGTTTTGCCCTTTTATGATCAAAATGCCATTTTTGCCCATAAAAACCGATTTCCTTCAAAATTTTAGTTAACCATAATCCAATGGACTCAAGTCTTGACCCCAAGGTTTTTGATATCTCTAAACCCATTTTTCATAAAAAGAAACCCAGATTTTTAGTCTAAATACCCGAAATTCCCGAAATGACCATTTTGCCCTTTTTATGCCAAAAATCCAATTTTTGCTCTATGTCACCTTTCCTCAAAACTCTTCCATGTACAACCCTAAAACATTTTCCACATATTCCAGCCTTTATAAATCACTTATTATCATCTTCAAATCACATTCATCTAAAACAAATCATTAATAATGCAAGTAAATTCATTTTTAAGCCTAAAACACATATTATGTGCATTTTCTCATAAATCACATAAACATGCAAAAAGGCATAGAACCATCAAGGAATGGTTTTAGTGAGTTTACCCACAAATCTTAACAATCAAAAATATATTTATCCTAATCAAATCATTAGCAACACATGCAAGTTCATTTCAAGGCATAAAACACATAAACATAAACACACATAACACACATAATCATCCACAAGCTCAAGAGCATTAGGGAGTGAGTAAAAGCCTAAGTTACCCACTTGTTGAGTGTTGGTTTGATGTGGTGTAGTGAGCTTGGGTTGAAGTCCAAGAAGCTTTGTTGCTCCAAAGCTTGATATCCCCTCCTTTCTCAAGTTGAATATTTTGAGAAAATATGAAGGATGATGATGTTTGCTTTCCTTGATGGTGAGTGAAGTAGAATAAGTGAAAATGTGAGGAAACTTGGCTATGGAATTCGGTTTTGGCTAGGGGAAAATGGTGGAAGAATGCTTGATTTTTGGTCAAGAAGATGGTGGTTCTTTGGTGGCTTTTCTCCAAGCTTTCTTGAAGAAGTTTTGGAGTGTTTTTGGAAGAATGAAAATGAGAGTGGAGAGGGCTGATAGTGTTCGGTCTAGAGGGCTGAATGGTGGGCAATTTTGTTGAATTTTGTGATTTAATAAATTAGATGAATAGTAGAAAGTATGGGGGTAGGTATGGGTATGTGTAAGAAAGGTAAGGTGATGGAAGCATAATTTAGGGGATATTTTTGACCCAAAATTTCAAAACAAAAACTTGCAGCCTTCTCCATTCAGCTGGGGAGATTTTAATTTCTCCAGTCCCGGTTCGCTCGTGTTTTATCGCTCGCAGTCTCGGTGCATCGCGCACGGTCGTCCGAAAAATATTCCGTTTGAACCGTCGCGATCCTCTAATTCCCACCTACCTAAGGGTATTAATGTTTGAAGGTGTTTGTGACTTTTTCTCCGGGAGATTATTTTCACAGACACCGTTTTGCGTGCCAAAATTTCATCGGCAAACAATGGCGTTCAGTTGTCAGCCGAATTTCTCACCGCGACACGTTTTATTTCCTAGGGGTATTCTACCTAATAATTTCCTATTTTTATTCTCTAATCATGATTAGAAATTAATTTGGCATTTATGTGTACAATTATTTCTCTCAGAAAAATCGGGATGTTACAACAGGTGTCTCGGTGCTTGACGGACACCTATAATTTACGCTTCCACCCTTTAAAAGAGTTCGCAACCGATCTTATTATGCGAAATCTTTGCTGAGGGAAAACTGGGATGTTACAAGTACAAAATGGACGTACTAAACCCATAGATCAAGTTGTAGCATCTTAAAGGTTCAAGTAATTTAAAGTTTAATATTACAAAGATTTTTTTGTTTTGCCTTTTACACTAAACTTTAACTTTATAACAGTAGGCTTTTGTAGCGCTACTTTAGAGGTACTACATAAATATTAGTTTAATATATCAAACGGAGATCATAATTTCTGCAAGCCTCATCTTGATTTTATAGTAGCCTTCTTGCGGATTTTTAATGAAGTCCATGGTAAATCAGATTGAATGGAGCCAAAATATATTTTTTGAGGTTGAATGGAAATTCGTTTTAAACACTTAAAAGTCAATTCTCACTCACTACCAACAGTAGATGTAAACACTCTATGTACGTAGTGTGTAGTGCATAGAAGCAATTCTCAATGCTTTCTGTACTGTATATCAGTTACAATTTTTACTAGCAGATTTGATGTAGACATCTTAGTTACAAAAACCAAATGAAAATCAGAGTAAACTTTGGATAGAGTTTGGCTAAACATACTAATCAATCGTACGGTAGTCAGTTTTTATAATTTTATCCCATGGAAACTGAGTGAGTGGATTATGATTGTACAGGCAACCATACGCTATGCATAGGATGAAAATAGTAGGCTACTACTTAGGCTACAGATACGGTAGACATAGAGAGGTTCTAATAGTGATATGAATTGTAGATTTTATAATATATATATATATATATATTCACAATCAATGAAAAATATCAACCAGAAACTATGCGCTTTGTGTCCATTTAAATACAATTATTACTATTATAATTAGTATATTTATAGCATGCACTACCAATCAAACTTAAAGTTGTTTTTTGCTTGCCAATTAGAAGGCCAGAAAAAAATTCATAATTATGTTTGGACTAAACAAAATCAACCGTGGGTAGACAGAAAATCTAAACGAATCCCATGGAACAGGAGATTTGGTTGACCAAATACAATCTAGGCAGATTCATAAAAATTTCGTAAATATTGTCTAATATTTACCATTCTAACACTAATTTAACTAAAACAAACTCCAAAAATCTCAACATACTGTAAGAATACACGTACATAATGCACCTTCCTCCAAATAATTTTTTGGGGTCATGTTTCCCATGTGGATGCAGGTTCTGTGTTTACCATAACTATCTAACAAAGTTTATGTGCTATGCTAGCTATTGTATACAATAGGTGCTTATTTTAGGGAAAGGTTGTAGTCAACTTGATTGACAACCTATAAAAAGTAATTCATATGGCTATAGAGGTTTTTCACTCGGTTTTGTGTCTAGCTTGTACATGATTCAAACTATGACAGCAAGAATTCACAACAATGTTAAATAAATATTATTTTAATTCCCTAATCCAAACATGGTCCCATGTTTATTGTCGGTTTAATATTTATATCATGTTCATATACGATGTATGTTTCTGTGTCTCACAATGTATTGTAATGTAATGTAGCATAAGCAAAATCTTTTAATATATCAGCAAGTTATTACTCATTTGGAGAAATATTTGCATCAACGAGAGCTATTTGGACACAAAGCAAAGATTGACACCTATTCATAACAATTCAGGCGAATAGGGTATGTAATCAAATTCATAGTTAATACATGATCATAAATAATCATTTACAATTCATACAGACATACACACAAATATATCTAAGTGCTGTATATTGCATGCTTTCATAATAAAATTTATGTTTAGCTTACATACTCCCAGAATATTATTGTAGCTTAATATGTTTGACAATCTATGATATTAGATATATGTCTCTTAAAATTGTCAATTTATTGTAAATTGTATATTGTTGTAACTTAAAATTTAATTATGATATTAGCTATATGTGGTGCAAAAATATATTTATTAATTAGTTCTGTTTTGAATTGTATAGAATGTAGGCTAAATCCCTCTTAGTTTCATACAAAAATATGGAAGAAGATGCAGAGATGTTGTCTACGCCATAGATGACAAAGACAACTGCTTTCCATTTAGGATACGGCCATGTTCAACAATTGCTGTTATAGATGAAGGGTTGCAAGAGATATTAGAATTCTATCAACTATGAAGGGTTGCAAGAGATATTAGAATTCTATCAACTTAGACAGAACTATGTGATTGAGTTATATTATACTGGTAGGAGAATTTTTCATATAGATCCTAAAGATGAAATGCAATACAAGATACAAAATAGAAGAGAAATATCTAAGAACATGACTTTCATTTTACCCTTTGATATCTATCAACATTTGGAAAATTTTATCCACAATCATATAGTTGAGCAAAACATTCACAATATTCCACATGAGGATCAAAATAATGAGCAACCACCTATTGTTCAACAAGAAGATGATCCAGATAATGTTGAATTGCAGCAACGACTTGATAGGTAATATGGTTTCAATTAAGTTAATATTTGCAAAATTAGTTTATTAACCTCAGAAATAAAACTTTGTTATATTATGGATTATTAAATGCAGGGAGATCTCTGACGCAACTTTTACAAATAGATAAGGTCATCAAGGTTTATTTTTTATCCAAATTGACCATAATATTTCTTCAATAATTGTACGTTTTCATTTATAGTTACGGTTTAACAAAATGTTGGTTTTTTTTAATTCAATTCAGATCAAGCTTGCGACTGTGAGAAGATTTAACACAAGGCAGTGGTGTTACAATGAAGATTGCAAGTCATTGTAAATGGTTACAAAATGCATGAATTGTTGTTAGCTATAACTTTTATATATATAACTTATGTTTATCCATCTGCTACTGTAATATTCAGTTTCTATATTAATGTTTCAATATATAAACTTCATTAGGCAATATAATTGTCATTTTAATTCATGTTGTGATCTATTATAACAAGTTTTTTGTACCAATATTATTATGATTGGTAATAAATAGTACAATACTCTGCATTTCTATTCATAATAGATGTTTTATATACCCGCCGCGCATCGCGCAGGTATAGAATCTAGTAATAAGTAATAACTCAAGGCTTTCAACTAATTCCTTAACTTTGTACAATATCACAGTCAGATTGTGCCACGTGTCTAGCATAGATAAAAAAATTTCTTGATCATGATTTTTTTTGTCTGATTAAGTACAAGTATAAAATTAGGCGGTTTCTAACAAAACTATTTTTTTTTCTTTATTTAGCACAATTATTAACCGAGACAGTTTCCAACAAAAACAAAGAATCGATTTTTTATCTCGTGAATTAACTATGGTATATAACTAGATTAACTTTTATGTTTCTTTTGTAGCAGCAAAAGCAATCATAGCATAAATTTCTAAAACACTCCTCTTATTTACTTTCCTTTTTTATGTGCTTTCTTGAATCTTTTGGCAACTATTATTCTATTTAGGGTGGGGAGACTCTATTGTTAATTCTTCCCCTCCCCACTCTAGCTTGGGAGGCCAAAATGCTCGTGCTAGCGACACTGTTGCAAGCTAGCATAAGGTGACTGGAGCAGCGCATGGGCCACCATGAAAAAGCCACCATCCGTCCAACTTAAGGACTTTAAACAAAAGTATTGGGTGGGATACAACCCACCATTTGTGAGTTTTTCTTTCCTTTTTTTATTTATGTGTTTTTATTTGTTATTTTTATTCCTGCCCTGTTTTGTGCAACGAGGTCGGTGCACTTCTTTAAAGTGTGGGGTGGGAAAGTCGTCATTTTGGTATGCTCAGGATAGTGGTTTTATCTGTGTAATAATTGTGGAAATTCATAAATAGGAGATAATTTAGACTAGTTGAAGCATTTAACAGTGTCTCACTAATGATAATAGGGAATAAAATCATGTAATTTATAATATATTTAGCCAAAACTAAAAAAAAAAATATTTTACAGGGATTTAAGCCAATTTTTTTTGTAAATGGGACATAAAATATATTTAAGCCAAAAAACTGTTATATATCCATATATAGTAATTAAACTTATAAAATAAATAAATTATCCAAGTTTTCACAAAG
>QANU01100081.1:0-33185 GCA_003254905.1 Nissolia schottii | reverse complement strand
CTTTTGGGACTTGGCAAGGTAACACCTTTTCCTTCCTTGTGTCCTTAACCTCTGCGAACCAATACACCCTTTTGGGATTAATTCGTTAACCAAATCCACCCTTTTGGGATCTGGCAAGGTAACACATTGGCCACTCCACCCTTTTGGGACTGGCGAGGGGCGTGTCAGTTAGACATTGCCAAGAGAGGGCTTTCCTAACATATAACTGTATACATATTTCCCTAAGTTCTATTATGCTTTCTTGAACATTAAGTCATTAACCTCTACTGTTCTAGGGCTGCCCTAACTCCTAGGTGACATCCCATCCTCATGATGCATGCTCAAATATATAAGAATGGCTTAACCATAGTCATTGGATCCCTTGAAACCACTAAACTACCAACTCTTCCAGGTTTCATTCGAATGCTTGCTGTCGTATTCGAATGAAATCCCTCGGAGTCCTTTCATTCGATTGGAATAGGCTTTCATTCGACTGAAATCCCTCGACATCCTTTCATTCGAATACGAGGGAATTCATTCGATTGAAATCCCTAAAATTTGCCTTCATTCGACTGCAGGGGAATTCATTCGAAGGAAAGCTTGTTTGGGCTTGCATTCAATTGAATTCCTGGCGTATTCGAATGCAGACTACAAAAATCGCCTCCCGAGACTCCAATTCGTAATTTCTTACTGTTCCTAGGGCTCCAAGTAGTACAGTTATACGCTTCAATTTTCCATCGTTCGCAAAACCCTTTTTACACTATATCCCCCCAAATACTACTTAACAGTTCTATAGTCAAATACACAGATAGGCACATATACAGTTAAAAACTAAACCACAGAGACAGTGGGCTTAGGATTACCCACATCAAACGGCGATTCTGCTCCGGTAGCTTTGTTGTGCCGATTTTCCTCTTCACCATGGCGTGCTCCGGGAATTTTTCTGAAGTCCGGTAGCGCTTCCGCGATGTGCATGAACGGTAATAGAAATGGGAAAACTGAGAGAAAGTGAAAATATATATTCTTTCACCCAGGGGGCCCCCTGCTGTTATTTATTTAATTATTAATTAATTTATTTTATTATTATATTATTATTTTATTATAGTTATTATAAATATCCTAGTCCTTATTCTATTTTAGTCGCTTTTAACCAGTTCTGGCCCACACATGGTTCTCCGAAAAATAACCCGAAGATATATCCGTGATCTACGAATTTTTCCTGATCATATGAGTATGTCAGGTTAAGGTATTCGTGAATAAATTACCCGGGAGTAATTTCCACCTACCTTAGGTGCTTACCGAAATCCCGATTTTCGGCGAAATTTAGCACGGACCCTGCGGCACTTCGCGAGATCGAGAAGCAATTATTTGACTAATATTTGAAAGCAATTTAATTTTCTAAATAATTTTCCTAGTCCAAATAATCACCTCTAATGTGCTTCTAATTAAGCGAAATTAGGATTTAAGCGAAATTTCCATAAGGGAAAAATCTGGGATGTTACAGAAATCATGAAAACCTTATTAACTTTGTATCAAGAAAATTTCACTTCTTGGGTTTTCTTGTCTTTCACTATACATATATCATCTTCAAATCCAACTATAAGACCTTTGTCACATAATTGGCTAATGCTAAGCAGATCATGTCTTAGGCCTTCAACATATAGCACATTTTCAATGGTAGTTTGAGGAGGCGTACCTATTCTTCCAATGCCAATTATTCTTCCTCGTTCATTGTTGCCATAAGTTACAAATCCTTTGTTTCTTGGCGTAAGAAATGAGAACTTTGTTTTGTCTCTCGTCATGTGTGAGGAACAGCCACTATCAAGATACCATAAGTCACCTGCCATCCTCATACATATCTGCAAAACAATTTAGAAATGAGTATAAGGTACCCAATGTGCTTTGGGTCCTTGCTTGTTAGAAACTTTCTCAACCCACTTGTTTTGACCATTTGGAACACCATATTTTCTAAAATAACATGCATTGTTGGCGTGCCCTTCTAAACAACAATAACTACATATATACTTTCTTTTAGGAATCAAATGAATCTTCTTTGAAACATAGTAGTTATTAGGTTTAGAGATTGGCTTTGAAGTAGGCTTTTGATAGTTGTTGTTTCTTACTTTACTATTACCATTAGCTTTAGGCTTAGATTGTAAAACATTTCTCTTTGCATACAGATTAGGTTGTGGATTACTAGCCTTCACAAACAAGGTTTTCTTTACATCATTTTTACCCTTTTGTGGAGTATAGCCTAATCCACTTCTATCTTTAGTATCTCGTTGCATGCTTAAAATATCATCTAATCCATGCTTGCCTTTTTCAAATTTGCATACAATCTCTTGTAAATTATCAATTTTAGTTTCTAAGCATATGCATTTCTTACAAGCATCTTGATTTTCTATCATAGATTTAATCAAGTGTACTTCTTCCTTCTTAGCATAGATTTTGGAAAAATTTAAACATATTTCTTGTATGCATTCAAAGGCTACTTGTAAATCTTCATAAGAGAGTTTATCAGAACTAACCTCACCATTTACTTCTTCTAAATCATGAGTTTCCATCAATGCGATCTGAGCTTCTTCATCTTCAGATTCTGATGAAGAACTTACATCATTATCTTCCCATGCGACATACGCTTTCTTGCCCTTCTTGTGTTTGTTGTCCACTTTGTCTCTGAATCCATTCTTCTTCCTTAGGATGTTTGGACAATCGGATTTGATATGTCCGGGCTTTCCGCACTCAAAGTAAGTGAATATTTGAGAAGAAGATGAATCGTTCTTCATTATGAATCTTTTGTTTTGGCCAAATCGCATGCCTTTCTTTTTTAAAGAATTTTCCAAGATTCTTAACTAAGAGATTCATGTTTTCATAATCATCATCTTCAGAATCTTCTTTATCAGAATCAATTTTTGCTTTTAAGGAAATTGACCTGTGTTTCTTCTCGTGTTGATCAAGGCGACTCAGTTCCAATTCATGCTCTTGCAATTTTCCGAATAGTGTTGCTAGAGTCATCTTGGATAGGCTCTTCTTTTCTGAAATTGCCGTCACTTTCGGTTGCCATATCCGTGTCAATGATCGTAGCACCTTTAGATTCAAATCTGCACTAGAATAAACTTTGCCAAGAGCAGACAGATAATTAATTAGATGAGTAAATCTTTTTTGCATATCAAGGATTTTTTCTCCAGGAAGCATCCTGAACATCTCATATTCTTGAGATAGAATGTTCAACTTTGATCTCTTGACTTCATCAGTACCCTCATGAGTGGCTTCTAGGGTATCCCAAATTTCTTTGGCTGATTTGCATGAAGAGACTCTAAAGAATTCATCCATACCTAGGGCAGAAGTTAGGTAATTCATGGCTTTAAGATCATATTGGACTTTCTTTTTTTCTTCATCATTCCAAGCGCTCATGGGTTTAGGTTCACTTCCATTTTCATTTGCAAACATAGGCACGAATGGACCTTCTTCTATGGTTTTCCATACTTCAAGATCCTGTGCTTTGATGAAGATCATCATCTTGATTTTCCAAAAATCATAATGATCTCCATTGAAGCATGGAGGCCTATTTACATTCAACCCTTCACTCAACATAGGTCTTGAGGATGCCATCTATGGATCTTTTAGGAGTAATTTTCCTAAACTTGCGCTCTGATGCCAATTGTAACTACAGATAGCAACCTAAGAGGGGGGTGAATTAGGTTTCTCTTGTTTTTCTCTGATTTTGGTTCTTTGAAAGATATGAAACCCTAATCCCCAAATTAAGAACAAGACCCAGCAATAACCGAACAAATGTTAAGATTAAAAGCAGCGGAAATTGTAAATTGCTTAATGTAAAAGTGTAGGGATAAGAAAGATCACACCGGAAGATTTATCCTGGTTCACCTTCAACAACCGAAGGCTACGTCTAGTCCCCTGTTCTTATTCAGGGTTTTTCCACTATGTAAACTTGTGTTGTGTACAACCTCATAACCGAGGCACTTACACCGACAACTACAAGAGAACACAACCGTTCCCTTGGTTACACAATGCCTTACCGATCACTACGGTGACGATCAGAAAAACACATCGAAAACCACGGTGTTTACAACAACCAATTGTTTTGAAGAAGTTTCTATACAATGGCTTTGTATCAATCCTAAACTCAAGGTTGGATAATCCTGAATAGAAAGCACTTAGAGATATGAAAGTTATGGATCAATGCTTTTCTGAGTTTGGATTGAAAAAGGACTTTGAAAATATGATCAAAACTTGTAAGCAAGAATTAATGAAAGATTGTAGTTCTGATGGTGTGTACTTGGTTCTGCACGAATTCTGCATTATATAGGCAGTGGTGCCTGTTCATGAACCAATGCCAGAGCATATGATGCAAAACAACGCATTGTTTCATGAAAAAACACACCCATTCGAGCATGTAATCGATTAGCAAAGGTTGGTAATCGATTACACCCAAGAAACGGCCATATTTTCAAATTTCAAAAGGTGGTAATCGATTACTACGGGTTGGTAATCGATTACACACTTCAAAACTTGAATAATTTTGAATTCAAGATGCTGGTAATCGATTACACAAGCATGGTAATTGATTACCCATGCAGAAACTGAGTTAAAGTGTTTAAAACCCTTTGAAAAATGTTGCCATATGCTTTTAGGGTTTTAGGAAAATGTTAGACATGTTTAAGTTGAAAAACTTTGAGCCATTGACCTTAATATCATAACATGTGCTAACTATATTGACACTAGGGTAAAATCTTGAACCTTTAATGATGTACAGCTTGAGCTTTGAGGTTCTTTGATCTTGATCAAGTCTTCCTTTTTTCTGCTTTTTGTTGATGTTGTTGTCGTCATCAAAACCCAGCAATCAGAGGTCAGAGAGAGAGTCTTCTTCACAAAAACTACCGCAGCTAATTCCAAATCATGAGTAGGGTAGTTGGTCTCATGGGGCCTCAACTGCCTCGAAGCATAGGCGATTACCTGCCGTCGTTTCATCAGCACGCACCCTAACCCTGCTTTCGATGCGTCGCAATACACTTCAAAGGGCGATTGAGGATCTGGTAGTATCAAGAACGGAGCCGTGGTCAGCTTTTCGTTCAGCTCCATGAAGCTCCGCCCGCACTCTGCCGACCATGCTAGTTTGACTTCCTTACGCGTCAAATTCATCAGTGGCAATGCTATTTGGGAGAATCCTTTGATGAATCGCCGGTAGTATCTCGCGAAACCTAGAAAACTTCAGATCTCCGTAACTGAGGTGGGTCTCTCCCAAGTCCTCACTGCCTCTGCTTTGTTGGGGTCCACTGCAACACCTCGCTCCGATACTACGTGCCCTAGGAATTGCACTTCCTTTTCCCAGAACTCGCATTTTGATAACTTAGCATACAACTTAGTTTCCCTCAAGATTCCCAATAGGATCCTCAAGTGTCGGGCATGCTCCTCTTCATCTTTCGAGTACACCAAAATATCATCTATGAAGACAATCACACAATCATCCAACTAGGCATGGAAAATGCGGTTCATATAGTCCATAAAAATGGTAGGGGCATTTGTCAGCCTAAACGACATCACAGTAAATTCATAATGTCCATAACAGGACCTGAATGTCGTCTTAGCTATATCCTCCTAGCGTACCCGTATCTGATGGTATCCCGATCTCAAGTCGATCCTCGAGAATACCCTGGCTCCTTTCAGTTGATCCAAGAGGTCATCAATCCTTGGCAACGGGTACTTATTTTTAATCGTCACCTTGTTGAGTTGCCTATAGTCAATACAAAGCCTCATAGTGCCATCCTTCTTCTTGATAAACAACACTCGGGCTCCCCACGGTGATGCACTCGGTCTAATGAATCTCTTTCCCATCAACTCCTCTAACTGCTTCTTCAATTCCTGCAGTTCCAGCGGGGACATACGATATGGGGCAATGGTAATGGGTCCGGCGCCCGGTACCAGGTCGATAGAGAACTCTACCTCCCGCTTCGGAGGAAACTCTGGGATGTCATTGGGAAAAACATCGGGGTACTCACATATTGCTGGAATTGCCTCCATCGTTTGCTCCTTAGCTTTTGTCTCTAAGGACGCTAAAAAGACGCACCCTTGGTTCCCCAACTGGCAGCAATACAAGGTTGGCAGTTCGTCATCCCACATTGACAAGCTCGCGACTTTCGGAGGAAAAATCACCCGTTTGTTGGCGCAATCTAGCACCACCCCATTGATCCTTAACCAATCCATTCCTAATATGATATCCAGCCCAACTAGGGGAAGACAAATCAAGTTAGCTACGAACTTCCTTTCTTGTAGCTGAAAAGGACACCCTAAACACACCTGACCAGTCTGCACCGATGGTGCAGTAGGCGTTGATACTGACAGAGTATAT
Organism: Nissolia schottii; assembly: GCA_003254905.1. NCBI lineage: Eukaryota > Viridiplantae > Streptophyta > Magnoliopsida > Fabales > Fabaceae > Nissolia > Nissolia schottii. The sequence continues at coordinate 26,839 of QANU01100081.1, read as the reverse complement.
GGTAGCATTGTGGGAGATAAGCGTAACTCCTCCACACTATCGTAAGAGATAAAGGAGTGCAAAGCTCCTGAGTCATACAATACAGTCAATGATTTCCCATTCATCTCACATGTACCTAAGATTAGTCCTTCCTCCTTCTGGGCTTCCTCGGCAGCCATGGTAAAGACGCGGCCCTGACGTTGGGGTGTAGGTGGCGGTGCTCTGCAATCCCTAGCAAAGTGCCCGTCCTAGCCACACCTATAACAGACATTTTGTCCCGCCAAGCACTCGCCCGCATGGGGCTTATTACACTTCGGGCAGGCTGGCCTAGTTGCTGGTAGTTTCTGATCCACTCCTCCCTGCGAGTGGGGTCGTACTGCGGATGACCCCGTCCTGGGCAGGTTCTGTGACCTCCCTATCCCTTGCGGCGGTCGCTGCAGATACTGGCCTTGGCCCCTCCCTGGAAAGGGGGCTTGGAACGCCCCTTTCTTTCGGGGATCCGTCTGTGAGCTTCCTGGCTCAACGAACCTCCTCTTGTTGCGCTCACTGCGCACTTCTGGTAGGTCTCGGTTAGTTTCTTCTTGAGACAAGCAGATGTTCACCAGCGTAGCGTAATCTCTCACACCTGAGCTTGCTGGAAACACTTTCAGCTCTGGCTTCAGACGTCGATGGTACTTGGCACACTTCCAGTTATCATCTGGACAAAACCTACCCATCCGGGAATAACGGCAAAGTTTTTCAAAGGCCGCTGTATACTCGGTAATGCTCATCGTCCCTTGTCTCAGTTCCAAGAACTCCGCCTCCTTTTGATCCTGTAACTCCCTGGGAAAATACTTATCTAGGAATATCGTCTTAAATTGCTCCCAAGACATCTCCGTCCCTTCCCGTTCCACTACCGGCCAGGTCATATCCCACCATTTCGCAGCTGCCCCTTCCAGCTTCCTAGAGGCAAACTCGATCTTCTGAGAGTCCGTACAGGGAACATCCTCAAAAATCTGCTCTATCTTCCTGACCCAGCCATGTACCAAATCTGGATCCATCAATCCCGCGAACTCCGGCGGGTTAGCCTGCATAAAATCCTTATACCAGAGGGTCTCGATTTCTTGAACAGTCGGAGCAACGTTCTGCTGAGCAATGGCGGCGGCAATCTGGACAATAGCTTGAGCTTGTGCCTGAGTGGCTCGTGCCATTTCCTGCAGTATCTCCCCTAGATCCACAACAACAGGCTCTCGGAACATGTTATCCCTTCTGGGAGGCATGTCTGAGTATCAGCACCTGCAAAATCCTGAGTTGATCAGTCTCAAGAACAGCTAGTGCACATACCACCAGGACATGCAACTTAGGAAGGTATACACTGTGCATCATGCTCAGAAGCATAGCGCAGCTCAGTCCTTAGGCTCACTCGGACCAAACTGCTCTGATACCAAATGAAACACCCCTAGGCGATTCTGTACGCTCGAGCCGTACGTAATGCCCACTAGGTTGTTTACTTTCTGATCGTTTCTTTAGGTTTCGAAAGTACTAGCTTTAACAAAATGGGGACCCAAAATTTTTCCACACATACAGTTTGTAACATAGGAGCCGTGCGTGCAACAGAATAATATAACAAACGATGTCCTTAGTAAGTTGGGTTCAAGTTAGTGAACACATATACTACATACATAACGGGCCCTCTGCATATACATATACACAACATATACTAGTTATATTACATAGCCCATACACATGTTCAAGAAATACATTTATTCCTTCTCCAGGCCGCTCAGAGATCATTCTAAGTGTACAATGCAACTAAACCCCTACTGATTATTATCTTGGTCCTATGCTCTGGGCAGCTTTATCTAAATTACTAGGTGACTGGTTCCTTAATCTTGCGTTAATTAGGCTTCGTGCTTATTAACAGTGCGTTGCTACTAGAGACATACTATTCATCTTGGATCGTTTCCTCGACGATATAAAATGCATGAACAATTATAAGTAATGCTTAAGGCAAATATACGTACATATTCATCATCACACCATCAATTATATATTCATATAGTTACTTTCATGGTGCATGAGGGGATCTGGGGATCTCTTACGCGCTTTATGGCTGCGTCCTACTTAGTCCTTTGCACCTTTGTAGCCGTGGCCCCAGTCTACAACCACTTTTTGCCACTATTGTATCGACCCGACAGCGCTCTTTACCGGTATGGTAGCTAACCATGCAAAGCTGATAGGAGGTAATCTCGAATACAATAAGAGCAACCATCCCCTCTGGAATGGCAAGGGATCAAACCTATGAGTGATCAGGCGTGGACGCGTTTAGATTGGCCCTATGACTCGATCCGGTCTCTCTTTCCATTTTAAGTGGGGCCCCTTAGTCATCATTTCATTTATACAGACCTATGCCTGTTTTACATACCTGGGCCTATGCCCATTTTATGTATTTGGGCCTATGCCCGTTTCTTATCGTGATCAGGTCCATTTACCTGCGTTGCTCATAACCAATTCATCTTGCTAAATTGGCGAGGGGCGTGTCTGTAAGACCTTGCCAAGAGAACGGGGATTTCCTAATCATATAGCTAGACTCCTTAACTATGGTCTCCCATGCCAACTGGGGATCGGGACCTTCCTAATCCTTCTTTGTTTCCTAGGGTTCCATTATGATCTTCATTAGACTTTAACGTGAACTTCTAATTATCTAAGGTCGCCCTAACTCTTACGGTGACCTCTCTTCATGATGCATGCTTAAATTACACAAAGACATACATAACTATGCATGTTGGATCCCATAGAACCTTTAAAATACAAGTTTTCGGTAGGCATTCGAATGAACTAGGTTTTAGCATTCGATTGATTCTTTCATTCGAATCCCATGAGAATTCAATCAATTGGAATCCTGCTCAGGCTTTCACTCGATTGAAGCATTCGACTGAAATCCCTTGGGAATTCATTCGAATCCCACAGTAAAAAAGCGCCCCGAGAGTAATTTCTCCAGGGGTTTGCTCCGCGTAACTTTTTCGCCTCCACAGTGATCCAATCAGTACAGTTATGGTTTCCAAACATCAAAATCATCCAAATCTAACCTTCCTAAGTCATTTCCTATAGTTTGTACAAAATAGTTTTTCATTCACATACTCAGAGATGCACATAAATAATCATAGAATAAATCACATAGACAGTGGGCTGATAAGTGCCCAATTTACACAAAATTGACATATCAAAATTGCACTTATCTGTTATGTTTTAAACGAATTATCTAATGAATTCCCTTTATTTTGTAGGATTTATAATATATTTTGAAGATGGATGCAAGTAGATTAATTGAAGAATAATCCCATGAAGAAGGGAAGAAAAGGGCAGAATTGGAAAAGAGCTTAAAGAGGAAATTCAAGCAGGACCGCTCAGCGATACAGCAGGCTCGCTCAGCGCACTAGAGAGTAACCACCGCTGAGCGATACACCCTTGGCCGCTCAGCAGATGGACGTCGGCAGCCACTTGCACCGGCGCATTTAATGCTCCAGGCTGGCGCCAGGATGGATGGCGGCACCACCCTGCAAAAGCTGCCGGAACATTTATTACTCCGCGTAAAAGGATAAGCCGCTCAGCGATTAAGCGCCGCCGCTCAGCGAAAAGGACATTATCGCTCAGCGGTTGTACCAAAACCGCTGAGCGATGGACCCAAAATCTGCCTATAAATAGAGGAGGCCGTGCCCATTCGAGACCATCTCTTCTTCCCCCTCAAAAACACCATTCTTTACACATTTTGTTGTATTTTAAGAGCCTAGTTTAGTTTAGGTTAGGTTAGGAACAAAGACGAGGCTTGTGAAGGAGCCGAAAATCGAGGAAGCTAGGCGAAGCCATGGCCATGATAGCGTGAGCACGTGTCATGGTAAGTGCCTAAACCTTGCCTCCAAGATTCTCTTGTAAGATGGGTTCCTAACCCTCTTTTTGTTGGGATTTTGATTACTATTGTAGTTTGCTTGTATCCATGTAACTATTACATATGAATCTATCTTTTTCTTATGATTTGCTTGAATGATTTCATGCCTAATGCTAGTTTTGTTTAGTGTTTTGATTCTTGATTTGGGACTTATTTACATGAACGAAAGTTATGCTAATTAGGTCATAACCAAATTAAAATCAATAATGCTATGCTTAACTAGAACCTAGACTTGAACGTTGTGAACGAAAGTTACAATCATTAGAGTCTGACCTAAATCATTTCATCTAACCTTGTTGCCGTAACTGGAATAAAGGTTAGCCGTTTTAACATCTGGATTAATGCTGGCGTACCTTGTTAAGCTAGTGTGCGAAAGTGACAGTTTAACAAGGGAAACCTGTGATCTTGTCATGCGCGAAAGTGATGACAAGTTAAGAACTGATGGCGGGCAATCAAACGATAGTTCTATGTAATAAGTAACTGGATGCATGAAACTATAATGTGATTAAAATTCCCAACAAGCTCCGGAACTACCTCTGATTTGTTTCCTATTTACTTTTTATGTCATTTATTTACTTATTTATTTAACTATCAAATTATCAAATCCTTCACTTTATTGTTTAATTAAATGAACTCAAGAATGGTATTTTACAACTCCCTGTGGGATCGACCATACCCTATACTGCAATTGGATTCCTTTTGGAATCTGAAAGCCATAAAGTAGGTATGTATATAAATTTAATTTGAATGACTAAAGCGCATAGAAGCTTTCAACGAGCTTGGCATGGTTGTGACAAAACCTAAGCCGTGTCAAGATCCGAGAAAGTGGTTAAAAAGGCTTTCATCATGGGCTTAGAGTTACCCACTTCCTACGCGGATTTGAAGTCAGTAGGTTGAAAGTATAGAAAATCCTTGTCGTAACGGTATGCTCCCAGAAATTTTTGGAAGTCCGGTAGCGCTCTCGCGATGTGCTCGAATGGTGCTGGAAAAGTGAAAAACTGAAGAAAGTGGGCAGAGTTATAAAACTCTTCTTCGGTGAGCATCAGGGGGCATTTATAGCCGTGGCCCCCTGCTGCTTTTACTTATTTATTTAATTATTAATTAATTATGATTGTATTATTATTTTATTATAGTTACCTTAAATATCCTAACTCTTGCCCTACTTTAGTCACGTTTGATGACTTCTGCCCCACCCACGGTCTTTGGAAAAATGTGATAAATTTACATCTGTGATCTGTGAATTTTTTCGGTCAGGATGATGCATCGAAACAAGGTATCCGGGAACTTGCTTCCGTCAGTCAATCCCTCGCAGATCGTTTTAGTCCTCGACCGAATTTCCATTTGCACCAAAATTGAGCACGAACCTTGCGGGGTTTAGTGGGGTCGTAACTTCCTAGTTTCCTCCCAGTTTAAGGGGAACGGGTCTCATAATTAATTCCCTCTAACCCAAATTCGGGTTACTTTGTACTTTTTACTTAGGCCAGAGTCATAAGTCTTGCCTAAAATCTTTCTAAGGGACAACTGGGATGTTACAGCTGCAATCTGAGTAGTGGCCTCAGCTTGAGCTTGAGTTGCTCGAGCCATTTCTCTAAGAATCTCAGCGAACTCTGGCGTTTCCATCGTGCGCTCTTTATAATCGCGTCTAGGGGGCATGGCTGTTCCACGGTACCTACGCATATCCCGAGTTGATCAAGCTCAAGAAAAGCAAGCACACATATCTCAACACATACAGCCTAGCAGGATATATACACCGTAATTCATGCTCGAAAGCATAGTGTAGCTCAGTCCATAGGCTCACGTAGGACCAAACTGCTCTGATACCAACTTTAACACCCTAGCTAACTGCCCATGCTCGAGTCATGTGCAACGCTCGCTAGGTTGTTGATTTATTGGTGGGGTTACTTATAGCCCTTTATCCTTTTCGAAAATACGGTATACAGCAAAATATGGACCATATGTTTTTGAAATTATTTAATTGTTGCATACATATACAAACTATGAGCCGCGCGTGATCATAAGCGTAGAACACAAACGGTAGAGCATCAGCTTACTAAACGAGACATCCATACCAAAAGCAGTTTATAATAAACAGGTACATGGTCCATTACACTTAGTTGCATCCATAATAATATGATAAAATAAATTACACGCAGATATCATACATATTCAGGTCCAAAATACGTATCCCAAAATAAAACAGAGCTATTGGGTCCTCGAACCAGGTCCCTTGTCTGGTTGGTCTTCAGCTCTTCACGGCCCTGCGGGTGGTTCTTCTTGATACTCTTCGTATCCCGCGTAGTCGTTGTTCACTCCTGGAAGCATAAGGGAGTGGGGGTGAGAACTTGCGTCCTCAGCGGTTTGTCCTAGCATTGGGGTGTTTTGTTCTTTTCTCTCTTATGAACCAGGCCGCTCAGGTGTTTCTAAGTGAACATGCATACTAACATCCTACTACTTATTATCTAGCCTAAAGTCTTGAACGGCTTTATCTAAGATTATCTAGGCGACGGGGAAACTAAGCTTTCTTAACTAAGTGTACATGCTCGTCAACCTGGCATTACGGTTGCAATTATACTCATCGTCTTGGACATTCCCTTGACGTTACATATTGTGCAAACAGTTATAAATACATATTAATTCATATGCAAACAATCATTCCATCACCGATATATAATTACATAGTGCATAGGGGCATTGGGGATCTCTTATGCGTACCAGCTGGCCGAGTTAGCATCCTTCTTCTCCGCTTTGGCACATACCGGCTGGCCAGGTTAGTACATCTTTTCTTAGGCATACCGGCTTGCCGGGTTAGCACTTTCTCTCCTTACGCGTACCGGCTGGCCGGGTTAGCGCTTTTTCCTCTACTTCCTCCTTTTTCTGTCCATCCTCTACCTTCCTTGTGTCATTAACCTCTTCGAACCAATCCACCCTTGGGCGACTGACTCATTAACCAATCCTCACTGGTGGGGACGGGCAAGGTAACACATCAACCAATCGAATTTTGTGAACTGGTGAGGGGCTTGTCGGTAAGACTTTGCCAAGAGAGGGCTTCCTAGCATATAACTATATACGCGTTCCCTAAGTTCCATTATTATCTTTATGCCTTAGGTGATTAGCCTCTAATTCTCTAGGATTGTCCTAACACCTATGCACAACCCATTCCTCATGATGCATGCTCTAATACACAACAATGGACTTATCCTTACTCATTGGATCCCTTGGAACCACCAAAGTCTCAAGTCTGCCAGGTTTCATTGGAATACTTGGAGGGGCATTCGAATGAAATCCCTCGGAGTTCTTTCATTCGATTGAAATGGGTTTTCATTCGACTGAACACTACAACAAAATTGCCCATTTTTGTCGAGACATTACCGTCGGACACGAACCGACGGTATTACCGTAGGTAAAAACATAGCATCCGACGCTAACCGGTCCAGGGAAATGGACCGGGGAAAAAGGCATACCATTACCATCGAAAAATCTTCCCGCCGGTAATACCGACGATATTTTTTAGCGGGGTATGGCGGGAACAACATTTCCGTCGGCCAAACCCAATGGAAAGTAGAAACGAATAGCAAACAGCCACGTGCATCCAATAATGTAATGGTGTAATCGTTACCGGCGGTCACTACCGATGGTAAATATATCAGAGAGACAGTCACTTATTTCATGTTATAGTGGCGAGATCAACCGACGGTAAATTCGATGAACATGTCGTCGGATAATGTCGACGGTAATGACCCCGTTTATCATCGGGAAATGTCGCCGATATTGACATCGGTTCATTAACCGATGCATGTTCCCCACCAATCATTAATTAACATATTACCGTCGGTTTAGTCCAACGGTAAATGCCTCAGAATTCAAACAGTCGCTTTAGCGTCGATGTTAAACGGCAGAAATACAAATGGGCATATTTTAGCGTCGGTCTGGAATGACGGTAATTGCCTCGGTGTATTCAACCGACGCCTCTCCCCAACAGTTATCATTAAAGTCCTTTACCGCCGACGATAAAGTTATTATTTATACGGCATGTCACCAGAATCTCTCATCCTCCTCTCCTCTCTCTCTCGCTATTTCTCTCGCCCTCTGTCTCATCTCAGTGACGCCGCGCCTGCCTCCGCAGCCGAGCTGCTACTGCCGGTGCCGCCGTCGCTACCGAGTCCGCCACTGTCTGCCACCTCCATCATGTATGTATATATATTTAACTGTGATATATATATATGTGTGTGTGTATTATATGTATGTATATATGTTTTGTATTGTAAATATGTAGGTAGTATATGTTATATTACATATATATATATATGTTATATTATAATATTATATTATTATTATATTATATTATGTATTGTATATTATATTATATTATATTATATATTATATATTATATATTATATACTATAATATATATTATATTACATTATATATAATATTGTATATTATAATATATTTTATCATTATTATTATTATTATTATTAGTTGTCTTGTTATTATTATGTTTATTAATATTATTACTTATTATTACTTATTATTAATGTTATTAGTATTATAACTATTATTATTATTATTATGATTATTATTATTATTACTTATTATTAGTATTAGTATTATTATGATTATTATTTGTTATTATTATTATTGTTGTTATTATTATTATTAATAGTAGTAGTAGTGTTGTTTAGGGTGTAATTAGATTTAATTATGTTTATTATGCAATGTATATATAGATATCGTGAATTAATTATTTTTTAATTTGTGCATTTAAGGAATGGCCGACGACAAGGGAAAGAAGCAAGTGAATAAGTACTTCCCCTCACGACGCCCTGGTCGAGGGAGGGGAGCAGGCAGGACGTCGCCCCGTTCGTCCGGGTCACCGACAGGGGCTGGTTTTATGCCCACACCGAGGCTATCGACGTCAGGCGACCATCCTCCACTCAGTTTCATGCAGTCGCTGATGAAAGCCTTTTTAACCACTTTCTAAGATCTTGACACAGCTTCGGTTTTGTCACAACCGTGCCAATCTCATAGAAAGCTTATCTGCGCTTCTGTCGTTCAAATTAAAATATATACCTACTTTACGGCTTTCAGATTCCAAAGGAATCCAATTGCAGTATAGTCGGGTATAGTCGAATCCATAGAGAGTCGCAAAAATACCGTTCTTGAGTTTATTTAATTAAGAAACAAAGTGAAGGATTTGATAATTTGTTTTAATAAACTAAATAAGTAAATAAACAACATAAAAAGTAAATAGGAAACAAATCAGAGGTAGTTCCGGAGCTTGTTGGGAATTTTAACCACATCATAGTTTCATGCAACCAGTTACTTATTACATAGAACTATCATTTGATTGCCCGCCACCAGTTCTTAACTTGTCATCACTTTCGCGCATGACAAGATCATAGGTTTCCTTTGTTAAACTGTCACTTTCGTACCCAAGCTTAACAAAGTACGCCAGCATTAATCCAGATGTTAAAACGGCTAACCTTTATTCCAGTTATGGCAACAAGGTTAGATGAATTGGTTTAGTTCCAACTCTAATGATTGTAACTTCCGTTCACAACGGTCGAGCCAAAGATCTAGTTAAGCATAATGATGTTGATCTCAACTTGGTTACGATTCAATTAGCATAACTACCGTTCATACAATTAAATCCCAAATCAAGAATCAAGACATTAAACAAAGACTAGCGTTAAGTACAAAACCATTCAAGCAAATCATAAGAAAAGGATAAATTCATATGTAACAGTTACATGGATACCAGTGAACTACAACAATGACCAAAATCCCAACAAAAAGAGGATTAGGAATCCGTCTTACAAGAGTATCTCGGAGGCAAGGTTAGGACATTTACCATGACACGTGCTCACGCTATCATGGCCATGGCTTCGCCAAGCTTCCTAGATCCCGGCTCCTTCACAAGCCTCGTCTTTGTTCCTAATCTAACCTAAACTAAACTAAACTTTAAAGCACAACAAAATGGAGAAAGAATGGTGTTTTGGGGGGTGGAAGAAGATGGTTTGAAGTGTGGCTCGGCCCTCTTATTTATAGGGCAAATCTGGGGTCCATCGCTCAGCGGTTTGGTACCATCGCTGAGCGATAAGCTCTTAATCGCTGGGCGGCGGCGCACTATCGCTGAGCGATTGTACTTTTACGCGTCTTCATTAAATGCTCAGCAGCTTTTTCAGGGCGGCGCTGACGTGGATGGCGGCGCCAGGCTGGCTCCAGCTGGCTCAATGATGGCGCCGGTGCAAGTTGCTTGCCGACCTAAGTTCGCTGAGCGATAAGTGTTATACCGCTCAGCGATTCGCTCTTGAGCGCTGAGCGATGTGTAGTTCCTCGCTGAGCGGTGCCTCGTCCAGAATCTTCTCTTTTAAGCTCTTTTCCAATTCTTCCCTTTTCTTCCTTTCTTCATGGGATTATTCTTTAATTAGGCTACTTGCATCCATCTTTAAAATGTATTAGAAATCCTACAAAATATGGGAAATTAATTAGATAATTTGTTTAAAAATAGAACAGATAAGTGCCATTTTGATATGTCAATTTTGTGTAAATTGGGCACTTATCAGTCGCCGGCGGTAGGGGAAGGCGAAAGACTGTTTGGGGACTACCTGGATGTCCCTCCCTGAGCCTTTTCCCCTAACGAGAGCCAGCCCAACTCAGCAGCCGTCTGGGTCGAGTAGTCGTCCTGGTGGTGACCAGCACACTGACTCATCCTCAACCGAGGATCGCCCCATTTTGCGAGTTGATGATAAAGCCAGCGGGTATGTAATTTATCGTAAATTAATTTATTAATTAAGTTATGATATTATTAATTAATTATTTATTTATTTAACATGTTTCGGTTTTATGTCTTTTGTAGGTTCATTCCGCACCGGTTGGCAAAGCGAGCTGTGACGAATACGGTGAAAAAGTGTTATTCCTGGTTCATTGCAAAGTGGCAGGATCTCCGACCTGAGGAGAAGGAGCGAATGTACAACGCTTTCAAGGTTGGTAATATATATGTAACCGTTCGTTATTGTCTTCATATTATGTAATAACAAATTAATAAATTGTTTTATCTAATTGTTATATTTGTTTGTAGGAAAACTTTACCATTGATCCGAAAGAGGTTGAGGCTGCAAAGAAGGCGTTCAACTACCGAGCTGGACGGCGCCTACAACAACTTTATTCCGACATCAAGAAAGGAAAGACCCCGACCCCCGAATGGATCGCGGGCAAGCAGCTAGGGGAGTTGAAGTGCTATTGGGCCACCGAGGAGTACAAGGCCCGGTCTGCCAGCTCGAAGCATGCGCGGACTATGGGTCGTGGTGGCAACGTCCACACAGGGGGCTCTGCCAGCTTACAGGACACGCGGGCTCGACTGGTAATTATAAAGCATGTTCAGGGTGGGTTGTTCTTTTTTCCTCGGTTTAATAAATTAGCTAATTAAAATAATGGTTGGTGTTTAATGTGTAGGAAAAAACCATCGGCCGGCCGCCGGCCGCCGACCGAGGCAGAACTATTCCGCGAGACCCACACCTATAGGAGCGACAAGACGAAGTGGGTCAATGCACGTTCAGAGCAAACCGCTGTAAGCATATTAATTTATTTAAATTTTCCATTTTCCTAGTTATTGGTTTTTTAACTTAACTATAGTATAGTTAATTAATGACCGTCCATTTTTTTATGTAGGCTGCATTTGAAGCAGCGTTAACAGAGGCTCAGTCTCAGCGGACTCAAAGTACACCCGAGGGTAGCAGTGCACCTCCGCCTGTCGACGAGGAGGAGATATGGACCCGCGTGGCTGGCGGCCGAAACCGTAATCGGGTTTACGGCCGAGGCACAAAGCTCACTGTTGCCATCAAGGGGAACCCCATCGGTAGCTCTGGTTCTGGGTCAACTGCGAGCACATCAGCAGAGAATGACCAGCTTCGAGAAACTGTGTTCAAGTTGAACCAGGAGCTGCAGTAGCAGGCGGTGAAGTGGGAGGCGGCATAGGAGAAGACGAAGAAGAAGCAACAGAAGCAAAAGGACAAGATGAAGAAGCTTGATGCAACAATGAAGGGCTTTATGCACATTTTCGGTGGAGTAGCTTCAAGGCCCAGCACGCAGAATGAGCCGCCATTCCAGCTTCCTAGCTTCGACTTTGATTCTGAGTCTGAGTCCCGATGAGTCCGAGGACGATGAGCACGACCAGCAGCCACCAGCTTCTTAGGATCTTTTTTAATATATTTTTAGTTTTTGTTCAATTCCAGTTGACTTATTAATTAATGTACGTACTTATTATTATTTTTAACTATTTTTTAGTTTTTGTAATTAATAAACCCTAAACTTTTTAATATTATGTTTACCGTCCGTTTTGTGTTAAATCCGGTTAATTTAGTTTTTAGTTATTTATTTTTTGGGACAATTATTATTATTCATCTCGGACAATTGTACCTTCTCAAATTGTTTCTTTTTAAGAACCAAAAAGATTTGTGCCAAAATAATGGATGCCAAGAAGAACAAGAGACCTTGGACACGTAACGGATCTTGAAGTACTATGTATATGTCTATGTTTATGTTTTGGCTAATTGTAAATTTGTTGCCATCAACTTGTAGCTTAGAAGCGATGTTGAAGATCAAAGGAGATTGAACAAACAACTTGCTCAAAAGAAAGGAGAACGACAATTAGGTATGTCTCTTTAACTCAAACTTAACTAGGATATATAGAGACTTATTTTCTTAGGATAGATTTGTAGGATTGGAGTTGTATGGCTGGACTGGGGGAAGGAACGCTTAGCGTTTCTTTCCGACATTGTTTGAATTAATGTGCTAGCAATGGTATTTATATGTTGTTTGCGGAGATTGGACGGCCTATGCTTTAGAACTATTTAGGAAATGTTGTGTGAAATTAAAATAATTAAGTTTTCGAAATAATTTTTGTAACATGCATGTAGGATCCCTGGAAAAGTCATGATTCCCGCGAATAGATTTTGGATGTACGATTGATTATATGAGAACCGAGGTGTGATAAAGCCGGAATTTTTTACGGGTGTCGACTACTTTTGTATGAAATCTGTAACTAGACTAGCTGAGCAAAACATTAGATGTCCGTGTTCTTTGTGCAAGCGCTGTAAAATTCTGGATGTTGAAATGGTTAAACTGCACCTGTATAAGAATGGATTTGAGCGGCACTACTGGATATGGACTGACCACGGAGAAGTGGATGGCAACGGTGTTAATGAGTTTAGTAGGAGCCACTGTTCAGGGGGAAGTACAAGCCACACACGCGTTGAACAAGATGAAGAAACAGGAGGGTTTGAATTTAATCATAACGATAGATTTTCTGAAATGGTTAACGATGCCTTCGACTGTGCCATGCTTGACGAAGAACCTAACACCGAGGCTAACAACTTTTATAGTCTATTACAAGAAGCAAATACTCCGGTATGGAAAGGCTCTGCACATACGAAGTTATCTATGGCAGTTAGGATGTTGACTATGAAGTCTGATGCCATCAATCCGAGAGATCATTTGATCAGTGGCTTTCGTTCATCCAAGAATTAACACCCCCTAATAATGACATACCGTCAAACTTTTATCAAGCCAAGAAAATTTTCTCTAAACTTGGGTTGGAGTCCTTAGAGATTGACTGTTGTCCTGAAGGGTGTATGTTGTACTATAAGGACGAGACAAGCTTAACTGAATGCAGATTTTGTGGCGCTGCTAGGTTTAAACCAACGAGAGTCGGTCCTGGGAGATACAAGAATGTTCCGCACAAAAGAATGCATTATTTGCCATTGATCCCAAGGCTGAAAAAATTGTTTGCATCGATGAGCTCAGCACCACACATGAGATGGCACTACGAGAACAAGAGAAATGATGGTAATATGACGCACCCGTCTCATGCAGAAGCGTGGCAACACTTTGACAACGTTTATCCTGACTTTGCCGCAGATCCTCGGAATGTCAGATTAGGCCTTTGCTCGGATGGTTTTTCTCCTAATAATGAATTTAGCATACCCTACTCGTGTTGGCCAATGATTGTTACACCGTATAATCTTCCCCCTGATATGTGCATGAAAGATCCGTATATGTTCTTATCTTGCGTCATCCCAGGGCCGAGCAACCCAAAAGCTAAGATTGACGTTTTCCTCTAACCATTGATTGATGAATTGAACATGTTGTGGAGCACAGGTGTCCTTGCGTACGACGTGTCCATGAAACAAAATTTTATGCTGAGGGCGTCCTTGATGTGGACTATTAACGATTTTCCTGCTTATGGCATGTTGTCTGGATGGATGACAGCGGGTAGGTTGGCATGTCCAGTTTGTATGGAAGACACTAAGGCATTCTGGCTACCAAACAGAGGAAAACAATCGTGGTTTGATTATCATAGGGTATTATTGGATCCTGATCACACTTATAGGAACAGTAAGTATGGATTCCGGAAGACCAGAATTGAAAACGCTCAGCCTCCACAGAGATTAACTAGCATGGACATTTGGAGGCGGGTAAGACGGTTTTCGAAGATAACTAACACTGGAAATGTTAGGCTTCCAGGTTACGGAGAACAACATAACTGGACGAAGAAAAGCATATTTTGGGATTTGCCGTATTGGAAAGATAATTTAGTTTGTCATTGTCTTGATGTTATGCATATTGAAAAGAATGTTTTTGATAATATAATGCATACTGTCATGAACACTGATCAAACCAAGGACAACGAGAAGGCTTATGCATCACACCGAAAGCTTGCTACACACTGAACAAGCAACAAGTTCAACGTGTTTTTCATTGGTTGCAGACTCTTAGATTGCCTGACGGTTATGCATCTAACTTGGCTCGATGTGTAAATATCGCCCAAGGAAAGCTGGTTGGAATGAAAAGCCATGATTGTCACGTGTTTATGCAATGTTTGCTGCCAATTGCATTTAAAGAGTTACCAAAGAACGTGTCAAAGCCTCTAAGAGAATTAAGTCACCTGTTCAGGACATTGTGCTCATCCACAGTTAACGTTGACGACCTTGTACTCTTGGAACACAACATTCTGATCATCCTCTGCCAGCTTGAAAGATTATTCCCTCCCAGTTTTTTTGATGTTATGGAACATTTGCCTGTACACTTGCCTTACGAGGCTCGAATGTATAGTCCGGTTCAGTATAGGTGGATGTATCCATTTGAGAGATGCATGGGAGTGTTCAAGAGGACCGTTAAGAACATAGCTGGCATTGAGGGGTCGATATACGAGGCATTCTTGACAAAAGAAACTTCATTCTTCTGTTCGTACTACTTTGCTGCTAATGTTGATTGCAGTAGAACCACAGTGGGACGTAACAATGGTGGAGGAGTACCTAGTCTGTCGACCCTTTCTATACTCAATCAAACTGGTCGTCTGGCAGGAAAGGGAAAGGACTATTGGTTGAATGGGCAAGAAAGGAAAGCAGCTCACTTAGTTATTTTGCTCAACTGCAAAGAAGTACTTCCCTACTATGAGTAAGTTCATTCAAACATATATTTTCATAAATTATATTTGATTAACATACACTTTAACCTTTGTTTTGTTACCAACTGATGCATGATTTCAGGATGTTTAATGCGAATTTGGTGATCAGTACAACAATCAAATGTTCCCGTCATGGTTTGCAAACTATGTATGTCTTTATCGATTTTATACTATCTACTTTACCCAAATGAAATACTTTACATCATCATCGATTAAGCTTAACTAAAACTTTATAACCTGGATTTCATTAGGTGCAAAATACTTCTAGAAACGACAGTGACTTGATGAGTTTGACATGGGGACCAATGAACAAAGCGATTAGCTGGCCCATTTACTTTGTAAATGGATACAAGTTTCACACACATAAATGGTCAACTAATCAAAAGACAGACAACAGTGGTGTTTGTGTCAAGGGTGAATTTTCTAATACTGATGGACCAAGCGTTGATTTCTACGGAGTGCTACAAAAGATACTTGTATTAGAATATAAACACAATGGTCCATCTAACCACGTTGTTCTCTTCTATTGTGATTGGTACGATCCTTCCCCAAACGGAACACAGACTCATCCAGATTACTACGTTACTGAGATTAATCATGCAAGGCGGTACAATGGTTATGATCCATTCATCGTTGCTGAAAGAGCGAAACAAGTTTACTATGCAAGTTATCCAGGACCAACTCAATTAAGCTGGAAAGTTGTGATCAAAAGCAAGCTGAGTGGCCGCATTGAGATGGATGGATTAGAATCAACTGAGCAATCAACGAATGATCAACCATATCAAGTGTTGTTCTTGGCAACCAATACCCAAGAGGGGGTGAATTGGGTATTTTAGAAATTATTCCAATTTCAACAAATATTGCATTTTCATGCAATTAACTTTACTATGCAGCGGAATATAACAATTAAAGATTTAATATAAACATGCTCAATTATGTTTGTAATAAAACAATAAGGTCAACAGAGCAACTTATAAACAATTATCAACAGATGCAATTCTCAAATATGCAAGACAATAATATAAGTTTGCAATAAATAAAGAGATAGAGTTAGAGAGATTGCAAACAGTGATTTATCCTGGTTCGACCACCCTTGTGATCTACGTCCAGTCCCCAAGCGACTTGCTCAAGATTTCTCCACTATCATCAAGCTTCTAACTTAGGTGCTTGACAAACCTTTACATCCAAGAGCACTCCTCACACTTAGGATCCCCCACCTTTGTGTAGAAGCCTCAAGAACCAAACCTTAGGGATACCACACCCTAAGCAACTAGAGGGATACCTCACCCTCTTTACAAGTGTATGGAAATTTTGTGTTTGATAAGAAACTCTCTGAAGAGTAGATAATACAAATTGAAGCTCTATAGGAATATTGACAATATCTCTCTTTTGCTCTTAAGATGATGGAAATTATTAATCCATTGATAGTATGAAGTATGAGAATGATGGGAATCAAAGGCTTGGCTAGAAATGAGAGTTTAATGGGTATTTATAGGGTTTCTAAGTGTACTAGCCGTTTATAGCCGTTATCCATTATTTTAATCAATTTTATCCATTGAAAAACTAGCCGTTTTTTGGCTTCAGGACTCGAATCATTCGAATGACTCTTGAGGGGTCATTCGAATGCTAGCCATTATCTAGCCGTTATGTTTCTCTGATGACAGAGTCATTCAAATGACCATTCTTGAGTCATTCAAATGACTCAACAAAATGATTTGCTCTAAAAATTTGTAGATCTTTCTCTTAGCTTTAAGTAGCAATTTGAACCACCTCAATTGGAGTTTTGTAGCTCAAGATATCATCATTTTACTAACTGCTGTGCAAGTCACTTTGCTGAGCACGCCACTCATCCATTTTCTTATCTTTCTTGATTCCTAAGTTTGTCTAATTCATTTTACATCCTGGAATCAATTAAGATCATTTAAGAGCATCATTCTAAGAGTTTAGAGAGAGATATATCAATTTTCCTTTGACAAGAATACCTTAAGTCCTAATAAACTATTTCCCTTTTTTTACCGTTTGCTTGGACTTGGTATTCATCATGAATCCTATCTTCGGCATTACCATGTTCTTCATGGAATTTACATTTCATGCTTCGCCTTTTGATTTTGGGCATCATATGAATGTTCCTTCTTGTTCCATCTTGTTCTTGATGCCTTGGACTTTCCTATACACAAGATAATTCACTAGAAAGCATAGTAAGTCCAACGTGTTCCAATATCTTCATATGCATATATAGATTAATCGATGCATCATACATATACAGTTAGGAAAAGATCAAATTATGTTAATCAAATAATATTCTTTGCCTATCATGCATACATTGTAACACTATAGCATTTGATATTCATGCATATACACATATAGACACAAATATATCCAATAGTTAATCCATCAAGCACATATAGAGAGTTATTGAATATGTTCTCAAAGGGATGTTTTTCATATATCATTGTATGATGTGTAAGCTATATGATTATCATCAAGTTCAATCATACAAAATCAAATGTATTCTATTTAACACACAACATCAAATGTATTCTATTTAGCATACAACATCAAATGTATTCTTTTTAGCATATGACATCCTTTTGCATTCTAATTGCATTATCTATTTGTTATGTTCTATTTGCCATCATCAAGATATAGAACAACTAGGGAAACCTAGTTCTACAAATATAAACATATACAATAAGTATAGACAATTAGAACATATTGTATTTGTTGTAACACCCCTGCTAACTGCCTGCTTCCATGGTAGCAAGCAATGCTCACAGGGTTGTTATGCGTTGTGCCAGGTTAACTTTTACCCTTACTTTTAACTTTGCAAACAGTTCTTATACGAAAATATGGACCAATTTAAAAATTATTCTTTTACAATATCTGCTTGTAAATTAGGGGCTGTGCGTGATTTAGAGAACGTATAACAACAATCGCTATAGGCTAAAGGTAACTGAAGCAGAACATAAAGAGTATATGTGCATACATAAATAAATACAACCAAGGTCCAACATCAGTACACATTGTCATAATAATAAATATGTACACAAAATGGATCTAAGTCCTAATACATAATACAAAACATATATTCTCCAAAACATATATTTTCATCGTGTCAGCATCGTCTCTGTGTCTTGACCTCAATCAACTGTCAGTCCAGTCACCTCGTACACCTGCTGGATCCATAACCGAGTGGGGGTGAGAACTCTTAGTCCTCAGTGGGGTTCCTTAGCACTAACTACTGTTCATTTACTCGGGTATCCTCCAGGCCGCTCAGGAGATCTCTAAGTGATCATGCATACTAAACAAAACCTACTGATTATTATCTTGGCCTAGGATCCTGAACAGCTTTATCTATGTTACTACGTGATCAAGGAACTAGTCTTGCTTATCTAGGTTCTCGCACTTTCTACTCCTAACCATCGTTACATAACCACATCATAAACATGTATGCTGACAGACACACTGATCATCACGCATATGTTGCGCGGTAAACCTTCCACCATGCTTGCCAGGCACGGGACATTTCATAGTATCTATGCAATAGGTCATCATGCCGATAAGGCACGGGATTCAATGCATGTTCTCATATCGTTTACCATATCTCTTTTCACCTGTGTCCCAGTACTCCCTCGTACACCTCAGGACCGTCGTCCCCATGGTGGTGTACGACCTGCCTTCTCTGTCTGTTTCCCGGGCAAACATGACTCCACCCCCTTCCCGGGTGGCGAGGGGCTGCCCTCTTGGCTAAGCCGGAAGCGGACCATATCATACACATATTCATCACATCATAATCCATTCACTTTTCTATCACATGTCATGCGTCTCATCATTCTTTTCTCTCGTATGCACATTTATCTTTTCTCATCATGCTCTTGTTCCTACATTTCATTCTCATCTTCATTTATTACTCATTCATCAGACAAAAATCTCTAGTGATCTATCCTCATGATGCATGCTTTATCCACATGCAATCACATAATCACATCATACATCAATAGTTATAATCATATACAATAATCTGAGCCTCTATGCTGGTTGGAACATGTAGAAAAGCTAAGAGACTCAAGGGTTTTAGGTTTCATTCGAATGAGTAGGGGTGCATTCGAATGAAACCCTGTGAGTTCTTTCATTCGAATCCCTTGAGAGTTCAATCGATTGAAATCCTGCTCGGACTTTCATTCGATTGAAACCTCCTGCATTTGACTGAAATCCTTGGGAATTCATTCGAATCCCTAGGGATTTCATTCGAATCCCTAGGGATTTCATTCGAATCCCACAGTAAAATCGCCCAGTGAGAGTAACTTCTCCGGGGGTTTTCGTGCGTAACATTTCTGCTTCTACAGTGATCCAATTAGTACACTTATGATTTTCAAACAGCAAAATCCTCAAAATCTAACTATGCACCTTACTCTCTATCATTTGTACAAAGTAGTTTTTCAGTCAAAAGCACAAAAATATATATATACAGTCATAACATAATCCACATAGACAGTGGGCTTAGGATTACCCACTTTCTAGGCGCACTTGGAAGTTGTCAGAAACGACTCCCGAGAGCTTTAGGATGATCCTACTATTTTTCCTGAGTCCGGTAGAGTGATCGTCGCGTGCACACTCGGACAGAGTAACAACACAGCAGACCAAAATTTATGAAAGAATGGCACTGAGGCCGTGAGTTCTTAAATAGGCTCCAGGAGCCTTTAGCTTCTTTGAGAAGCTATTGCTTTTTCACTTCTTTTTCATTTCTTTTCCTTTTTTTTTTCAAAATTATCCTTTTAAGTTTATTTACCCTTTTGCCCTTCCTTTAATTTCTATTTCCTTTTATATCCTAAATTTGTTTTCTCCTTTTGCCCTTTACCTTTTTAATTATTTCCCCTTTTGTCCTTTTCTTTATTTTTTTCTTTATTTCCCTGTTGCTAACGTGGGAATTAATTCTCAAATCAAGTCACTTTATTTTGCGATCATGTTTGATCGCGTTTTGTCATTTTTCGGTCGTGTTCGGATATTCTAAAAATATTCCGAACGCGTATCCGCGATCCATTAATTTCCCGAATCATAAAGGTATGTCCGATTAAGGTATTCGTGAATTTATTTCCTGGAGGAAATTTTCACAGATACCTTAAGTGTCTACCGAAATTCTGATTTTTGTCAAAATTTGGCACGGACCTCGTGGCACTCCGCGAGATCAAGAAACAATTACTTGACTGGCGTTTAAAAGCAATTAATGTTCTAAATAATTTTTCCAATCCAAATAATCGCATCTAATGTGCTTTCAATTAAGCCAAAATTGGGATTTTCACGAAATTCTCGTAAGGAGAAAATTCGGGATGTTACATTTGTCATCATCAAAACATATTGTATTAAACAATTGGAACAACTAGGGAAACCTAGTTCCACATCAAGTTCCAGATCCAATTCCCGCAACAATTGTTGTTCAAACAACAGATACGAGCACATTGTTAGCAACAGACGACGAACCAGAAATATTCCAACTTTCTAACCTCTATCAATAATCAACTGGTGATGCCGGCAATGATGAGGACGAAGAAGAAGAAGAAGAAGTAGAAGAAGAACCAGAAGAACAAGAAGAAGAAGAATTTGACGAGGACCTAAATTCTGATGAGACTGACGATGATGTTTATCTTTCATCGTCAGACTAACTAATATTTGTAATTATTTGAACAATTGCTAATTTAAATTTCTTTTAATGAGCCTAAACATGCAATGATGTATATGTGGGGACCACTTCGTTCAACTACTTTGTCAATTATTTGTTAAGTTTAACTGCCATGAATATATATACATAATATAAGTAGTTTAATTGTCACTTTATTTCACCACTTTGTAGTGTGTAAAATTTCCTATTATAACTGTGTCAATTTTTATTATTTAATATGTTATTATTAGCAAAATAAATATCTATTTAGTTATTAACTATAAATTTCCATATATAGTGTAATTTAAAAAAAGCAGATAACATTATCTGTTTTTAAGATTATGTACTTATTTAAAATTATTGAACATTCATTGTTTAATATTTAATTAACCAAAGAAATTTAAATTAATTATAAAACTTTAATTATAAAATTTAATTCAATCTCTAAATTTTAATGAAATAAATAAATAAATTAAATTTTAAATTAATTTACAAATATTTAGTATGAATTAAAATTATTTAATATTTATTTCTATTATTAATTAAAATTACAATTAAAATAAATATACACATATAATTATTTAATAATAATTCGAAAATAAATTTTATTTAATAAATAATAATTGTTTTTATAAATATATTTATTTATATTTTTATTTAACTATTAATTATTTAATAATAATTTGAAAATTAAATTTATTTAATAATTAATAATTATTTAATAATATTATTTAATAAATAAAATTTCTCCACAAATACATTTATTTTTAAAAATTTTAATTTTTTTAAAATATTTATTCATTACCGTCGGTCACACCCGACGGTAATACAATTTTAAATTAGGGTTTTTAATCTAATACCGTGGGTCGTAACAAACGATAATCGGGACAATTTTACCGGCGGTTTGTAGCCGACGGTAATATATTAAAAATATTAATAAAGTATTCTAAACTTTTCGGTCAGTAAATGAAACGTTTCCGTCGGTAATATTTTCTGCCTTTACCGTCCGTCCTGTCCGGCGTAAACTGATGAATAAAATACTATTACATTTACCGTTGGCTATATCCGACGGTAACGATAAAGATATTGAAGCAAACAGCGTCGACGGTTTCCGACGGTAATACTAGAATAAAATATTATTACTATTACCGGTTGTTATTTCCGACAGTAATCCGGTTCAGATATGCTATATGGTGAACCGGTTATCGTCTGTTATATCCGACGGAAATTATCGTCGGTGTTGTGTCACCGACGCTAAATTTGTTTCCATCGACTACTTTATCGGCGGCCCGATGACCGACGGTAAGTCCGTCGGAAACTCTAAAGTCTGACGGTAAACCGGTTATTTACCGACGGAAATTCTGACGGTAATAATCAATTTTCTTGTAGTGGAATCCTTCAGCATTCTTTCATTCGAATACTAGGGGATTCATTCGATTGAATTCCTGAAAATTTGCCTTCATTCGACTGCAGAGGAATTCATTCGAAGGAAAGCTCACTTTGGCTTTCATTCGACTGAAAACCTTGTGCATTCGAATGAATGCTAAAAATATCGCCTCCCCGAGACTCCAGTTCTCAATTTCCAATATTCCTAGGGTTTCAATCAGTACTGTTATGCGTTTCATTTCTCAATATTTTTCAAAACCCTTTTCACCCTATATCCCCCCAAAATACTACTTAACAGTTCTATAGTCAGATACACAAATATACACATACACAGTTAATAATTAAACCATATAGACAGTGGGCTTAGGATTACCTACTTCCTATGTGCGTTCTGGTCAGAGATCCGTGATGAGGGAATGATCCTTGTCGCTTTGGTGTGTTTGCCTTAATTTTCCTAGGCTTGGTAGCGTATCCGCGATGTACTGGAACGACACTGGCAAAGTAGCTTTTCTAACTTTTCACTCTTTCTTTTCTCGGAAGCAACCTGAGGGCCTTTTATAGGCAAGGCATCCGCCCCCTTGCTCCCTGTGACCTTTCTTTTTATTTTATTATTTGACTTATTTTAATATTATTATTATTAGTATGTTTAATTTTTTTGTAAAATATTATATTACTAGTGTATGAGAATGTCTACTAATCATTCTCCGCGCTCATACGTATATCCTAAGAATATTCCGAGCACGTATCCGCGACCTACTAACTTTCCCGGTCCTAGTGGAATGTCGGGTTAAGGTGTTTGTGAATACCTCTCTTGTGAGGGTGTAGTTTACAGGTACCTTTAGGACCTGACGGGATTTTTTTTATTTGAGTAAAAATTGCCACAGACCTTGCGGCATCCCGCAAGACCATGAAACAATTATTTCGACTGGCATCTGGAAGCAGTTAATGTTCTAAATAATTTTTCCAGCCTCAATAATTGCCCCTAACGTGCCGTAATTAACCCAAAAAATTAGAATTCGAGCGAAATTCTCGTAAGGGAAGGTTCAGGATGTTACATATATTTTGGGTAACCATATTTTTAACACATAAATGGGACTAAGTATTATCTCCACCAAAGTAGATAACAACTTAGTAAGCGAGTTTGCGACTTAAGCGTGAAGTAGCTAGCTAGCTAGGGTGTTTTAGTTCCACTATAGCCGTACCAACAACATCGTCAATATTAAAACTAGCAGCAAGTGCACCAACCCCCAATGGACCAACATTCCTAATTGGAGGAGACGTTGAACCAATTTATGCAACTATCAATGTCCAACCAAAAGAATACTGACGCCTTGTTGAAAGCTTATTTTACACTCTCGTTGTTATATATATATATATGTATATATATATATATATATATATATCCTTCTTTACAGCTTTCAAATCCTCAAGGGATTCAATTGCAGTATAGTCGGGTATAGTCGTATCCACAGGGACTTGAATAAAGCTATTCTTGAGTTTATTAATCAAACAATAAGGTAAGTGATTTGTAAATTGATTTTTAAACATAAATAAATTACCAAAAGATAAAATGACAATAAATTAGAAGCAGATTAGGAAGCTTGTTGGGAATTGAATCATATTATAGTTTTTATATATCCATTTACTCAATGTACATGAATTTTCACTTCTTTGATTTCTCGCCACCAGTTCTTATCTTGTTCATCTCTTTCAAGCATGAAAAGATCACTCAGTTCCTTTGTTATTTTGTCAATCTCTTGCACAAACTAACGAAGCAACTGATGTTATTGAGGATGTTAAAACGACTAATGATCATAAGTCTATCTCTAGCAATTAAGAACATCAGATGAGTTGATTTAGTTCCAACCTTAGTGATGCAGTTCTCACTCGCAACAATCTGGTTTTAGATAAGGTTTTAGGTAGCTAAGCTAAAACAAGCATTAAGTGCAAAATCAATTCATGTAAATTAGAGAATTTGACAGATTCATTCATACAAGAGTTATATGGATACAATCATGCTATAACATTCATCAAAATCCCAACAACAGGAGGATTATAAACCCATCTTACAAGAGGAAATCAAGGGAACAAGGTGATGGACGCTCACCATGACACGTTTTCACGCCGTCATGGCAACAACCGCCGTGTTCCTCGATCACTCTTGGCTCCTTCTCTAGCCTCCTCTTTGTTGCTAAACTTCATTATATTTGGGTTCTAAGTGTGAAGAAAAGGGATTGGAATAGGATGCCTTAATGCTGAATGCAGGGCCCTATTCATAGGCGAAATTTTTCAGGGGCAGCTGAGTGGACACTGGGCACCGCTGGGCGGTTTAGCTCAGTGAAGCTTGCTTCGCCATGAAGATATGTCAATTTTAGCATGCAGACATGACATTATCTTGTCAGAGCCGCTGAGCGGCATCAGGGCGGCTGCACGGCGGTTGTAGGGTGCCTGTAGAGGTTGCTTCTTGTCTAATTTACTTCACCCTGAAGTAGGGTACCGCTGAGCGGCTTAGGGGACCGCTGAGCTGTCTGAGCTTTAGTTGCCTTCTTTGATTGTTTTTTGCTTATCCACTTTCTTGCTCCTTGCTTTCATCTTGTGGGATTTTCCTTTGAATTGCTTTCTGTAACATCCCACTCCTTTCTTAGTGAAAATTTTCCCAAATAACTGCTAGTAGACTATTCCCTGAGTTAATTGTGTGTATTAACCTACAGAGGTTAGTAGAAATTATTCTGTTTGGTTTTGATAAATTCTGCTAACACTCAAATGACTCCTCTCGACCCCTAGAGATGGATGAAAAACCTAAAATGTTGGTAAAATGGAAATCGGTTATGTTTCGGACGATTCCGCAGACACTAGAACAGTCTCGTTTAGTCCCGTTTAGCTAGTAGAACTAAGCAGAGAGTCCCAAGTCTCTGGAAATCCAACCTGTATCGGGAAAAAGTCTCCGCAGTCACCAGGGCTCAACAGTGTACCAAAGGTATCTGTGAAAAATACTCCTCCAGAGAAAAATTCACAAATGCCTTGAGTGGATCTTATTTCCATGTAGAGGGAAATTAAAGGATCGCGATGGTATAATCGGAATACTTTTCAGACGACCGTGCGCGACGCACCGGGACTGCAAACGACCAAACACGAGCGAAACGGGACCCGGTGGGACCCAAATCTGATTTAGCACGTGGGGAGACAGATTTTTCAAGAAAAATAATTAAATATTCATTGATGTGACTTGATTTGACTTTATGATTATCCAAATCAATTAAATAATTAGAAAATTAAATTAAAAAGGGCATTTTGGTAATTTTGGGCCAAGGGCAAAATGGGAAATTGGTCATCAACCCTTGGGCTATATATACCCCCCCAAAACTGAAATTGTGTAGGAAAATTGGAAACCTTGCCAGAACTCTGTCCGTTTGCCCGATCGACTGTTGTTCTGTCAAACCGGAGACCCAGACACTGCCTGCCTTAAACCCTTCACTTCCTCCAGGAATCCCCTAATCCTAACCCCCGAAAAACCCTTCAAAACCCTATGGAAAGCTTGAAGAAATTCAGCCAAGAGGAGCTAGGAGGTGTCAAAGCAAGCTAGGAGCCAGGAAGAAGCGTCAGAACCGGGAAAAGTGGGTAAGCCTGACATAACCACTGTCTATGTGGTCTAGGATACTTGAGGTTCATTTATGATGTGTTTTATGCTAGATTATGCTAGTTTTTCTTAGTTAATGCCTCTTTGATGAGTTGCTACATGAATATGTGTTATACGTGCCAGATATGCTATATGCTTCAGGACTAGACTGTTGGGAAAATATGAGCTTGATTATGGAAATGATTTTGGAAACTTGGAAGTATGTTTATGGTTGTTAGAAATGGACTAGGAATGATGGAAGAAATGCTCTAAGGATTGCTTTTGAGAAACCTAGTGGAACATGGAAAATTGAAAGAATTAGGAGCTGAAATTCGTCAGGGTACGCTGAGCAGCCAGGGTTCTCGCTGAGCGGCCTAAGCGCTGAGCAGTCTATCCTGCAACACCCTAGCTAGTTGGCCTATGCTTAAGTCATATGCTTCCCTGGCTAGGTGGTTGAACTCTGGTGCTGTGAACTACTACTGGTCTAAGTTACTTACTCAAATTAGGGTTACGGAAAATACGGGCTATTTTGAAATTTCTTTTGCAAGTATGGATATCTAGAAAATAAAGATCCATGCATATAGTACATCGTGTAACGGCATAATCAAGAGATAAAAGAAGAGCAAATACGTACCTGTAGTAGGGAGATCTGGCGGCAGAATGTACACATAGGGGCCTGAGTATATACAACATACTGATATATTACAAATACATTAGTTTTGATGTTATACATACAGGAAATCCACATAAAATACATATACAACGACTGACGAGCACCAAAATGTCGTTAGATTTTAGTGCGCGATCAAA
>QANU01099983.1:636050-651022 GCA_003254905.1 Nissolia schottii | reverse complement strand
AAAAAAAAAGTGACCGGGTCCAAAATAACTCACTTCTCAACGAGCTACGGTTTGGCCAACCCATCTCAACCCACTCGAACTGGTGGGTTAACTGGGTTGATCCACCAAAATTTTGAAAAAATAAAATAAATTTACTTAGAAAAGGTAGAAAATACAAAAATTTAAAAATAAAAAATAACAAATCTTCATTAACTCAGATCCAATAAACATCAATTTTCAGATTTACACCAACAATTTCCAAGTTTACAACGATTTCTAGATCTGAAACATAATAACAACAATTTCTAAATCTAATAGACAAATACAGAAACTTTAGATCTAAATGAAAATGACAATATTCGCCCAAAAATAATAACAAGATCTGATGCAAGAGGCCACTGCCGACAACGCTAGCACAGAACCCGCGACGGCGGAGGCACGCTGCTAATGGGATTCCTACAATGTAGCCAAAACATTCTACAACAGAAGTACGCAACGGAAGGGGCGTCGCGGTGATGGCTATGGCAACGACGTTACGAAGAAGAGGAAGGGCAACACGCTGTCGAGGGCAAGGCGGTGGTGGCGGCGACGTTACGAAGAAGAAGGGGACGAGCGCCGAGTCGAAGAAGGGGCAGCGGAAGGGCGGAGCCGCGGAGGGTGAAGCCGGCTGCAGCTTCCAGTGCGCATCTGTGTATTCCATTTTTTTTTTTTTTTTTTTTTTTNNNNTTTTTTTTTTTTTTTTTTTTTTGGTTTTCAGAAATCTCATACGTGTGACTGTGAGCGGAGACTGAAATTAGGGATAATTATAAAAATGAGTGTGTTGCCCAAAACACTGAGAAAGCCTTCCATTTTTGGTTTGGAAATGAGTGAGGCGCTTAAGAATTAGAAGAGGCTCCAGTGGGCCGTGGGTCACTAGTCCAGGAACATTTTTAACTTTTTTCCTGTAGAAAATTTAAACATTTAATTTACGTTAAATGTTCAACGCAATTAAAAATTGGTTGGCATGAGGCATCTTAGTGCTTCAGTTTGACTTTGAATTTTTCATTTGGATTTGAATTTCATTTTTAATTTATGTAATTGGATATATATTGTATTGAACTTAAAGATTGAATTTCAGTTTGATTATATTTGAGGTGTAATAGTGTATAAAGTTGTGATTTTGAAAATTGCAACAAGGGGTTTAGTCCTTTTTAGGCTCGTCGGTTAGTCTTAATCAGGTGAGATTGACGTGATACCGACCCATTAAAACCATCTGTGTTTGGCTTGGCCGTAACCTACATACCTGAATAACTGATTTTTCATTGTGCTACTCCTTTCATCTCATTTATTTATTTATTTTAAAAATACAGTTGTTGATCCATAGAAGGCAAGTTACAGTAACCTTCTTCATGTGATGATAGTGACGACGATGCCTATTTTCAGGATGCAAGTGATGAAGATGCACATGCTTTTTCATCTGGTTCAATGCCCAAGTTGCAGTTCAGGTTCTTTGTTATTATTTTTATTATTGCAATGTGGATTTCAGCTACTTACTAGTAAAAATATTAAAGTAAATATATATATATTTTTTTTGTTTACCAGGAATGTGAAATCCAAAGGCATTTGGAATGATGAGATGGGAATGGCAGAAGTCATTGAGAAATGTGGCAAAATGTGGGTAACAACTGGAATAGTTCGAAGTGGGAAGATCTATTGTTCAATTGAGGAGGCTGTGTACGTGAAATGCCATCTTTCTACATACTCCTATGTTGTTACCTGAAGAAAAATAAATTATTTGGTTGCGTGATTGATGATATACTTGTGAGAGAAAAAGTATTAATATTCAGATTTCATAATAATGCGTTAGCAGAGGAATTAGTAGATAAAGGTGTTTTTCACGCACACTTGTCTTGTTGAGAGTTTAAAACTTGTGATAATTCTGATTTGGCAGGTATTTGATGGAACTAGGGGCTTTTGATCTATATGATAATGGTGAAAGAAGCATATCTCTAACGGACGCGTATCAAAAGGTTGCAGGCGGGAAGAGTAGATTTTGTTGGGAGCTGTTTGACGTTTACAAGCACCTCAAGTCTCTTGGCTACATAGTTGGGCGGCATGGTGTTGCATGGAGTTTGAAAGGAATTAAAAGTTCCCGTGAAACAGCTAATGGTGCTGAAGAAACCAAACAAGTAGTAGATGCCGGATCCAAAGTTGAACCTTATGTTGATAAGTTATTTAGTGAGTTGCAGATTAATGACTTGAGGCCAGATTTTGATGTTTATCTTCGGAACAGCAGGTTTAGAAAGTCTTCTCTAGGTGATCCCAATTTTCTGCTCTACTTGTCTAGGTAATTATGCTTCTCTTATCATATCAGTATGGTTATTTAGACTAAGAAATTTAATTGATAAGTGATGTGAAGACTGTTATACTAGTTAGTTTATTTAGGCTGTGGAGTAATCGCAAACTTCACTAAAGGAATTCAAGCATATCATGACTAGCATATTTGGCACTCACTCACATCAGAAACACTTACATGCTGCCATAAACATGTTAAGCTTGTTACGTGTATGCATGTGTTTTGTTTCTTGGGCGAGGGTGAGAGGTTGATTACCAGGTGCAGGTGGGCAGAGCTTGTACATTTGCATCTGTAACTTTGCCAATAAAAAACATTGGGTGATAATGTGGCTGTGTCAACAGTCATGAACTCATGGACTCATGGACCGCCATGGTTATAGGTTCTTGATGGCATTTTAAGATGATAGCATGGAAATTTCTCACTAGTTTACTACAAGCGGGAATTGCAAATTTATCAGTATAGATAACTGTTATCAGTTATATTTGCTTCCTAGTGTTCATGAGAAATTGATAGGCGTTTTAGAGGAATAGCTTTAGTTCTTGAGAGAACAAGAGCGAGCTACTAGCTAATGAAGTTATTGATCTATGAGGAACACTTAACAATGCACTGCATGGGTTATTCATTTTTTTGAACTAAAAGTGCAACTGGTTTGTTTTGTCCTTATTAAGCAATAACAATACAAAATTTTCCTTAACTGTAATTTTTCTTCATACATGTTTGGTTTTCAGGGAGGAACACCCAGAATTGATTGTGGCAACTACTAGGAGTGAAAATTTCTCACTTTTAGAGCTGCAAAATCAATTTTGGGTGTTTATACCTCACAACCAAGCATTTTATTTGTATACTTTGCTATCTGATTTGGGAAATCAATTTAATTTGTTTTATAACATTTATAATCTGTTAGGGGTCATCCACCATCTAGAACAGAAATTGAAGCCCTTGAGAATCAATGCGGTGGCATTCCCTTGAAAATCTGCCAAGTCACGGAGGGACGGGTCAGTTTCTTTTCCTATGACAAGGTTGAACATCCTGCTCTACCATGAACTTCTCCCGTCTGACATTTCAATATGCACAAGAAATCCGCAAAGATTCAATGATTTTGTGGACTGTCTCATTTGGTTTGTATACAGTGGTTTTAGAATATCTAAATTGCAGAATCACTATTGCTGAATTTTGTGTATGTTCTGTCTTTGTTATGTAACCCTTTTGTAAATAGAAAATTGGTTTCAATATTTGTGAAGGTATTAATATTAATACTCTTTAAACAATGAGTGATTAACAACCCACAGAGATTTTTATCATTTTATTTGCCTTACAGAACAACCCAAAGGGAGGTCTCTTAATCTTTCTAGTACTTTTGGCTATTTGCCTAATATAGAGAACATGAGTTCTTCAAGGGTTTGATGATATAAGTAATACATGAAAAATGATGACAACATAAAATAATTTCCTAGAAAAATGGCATTCATTGCAACTCTGTTAGTATAAATATGAGAATTTCATTTTTCTCTCCATTAAGTTTCACTCTTGATACTTAACATGCACGAAATATGTGCAATTTAATCCAAGAGAAAGGATAACTAACATGTTCATCATGCATTGATGGTTTATTCGATGAAGGATAATATGAATGAATTGTTGGGTTCGAGAAGCTTTCTGTGAGTTGTTTCAATGTTATAACCAAGTCCCATGTAATTGATTGGAGTTTAGATCAGTCAAAAATGCTATTTGAACCACACCAAAAGTATAGATATCTTGTTACTCTTCTCACAACACATCAGGAGGCCCGATCTTGACAAAGTAGCCCCTGTAATGTGGTGTGAGAGGAGTGGCAATGTGTCCACGTTATTTTGGTGGTTCAAATACTCCATCTGTCCCAAATTATGTGCCATTTTGGCTAAATGCACAAATATTAAGAAACTTAGAATTAAGAGTAGTTTAAGAGACAATTGTATTAAATTACCCTTATTTAATTTTAACATAACACTACTTAACATTTTCCAAGAAAAATACAAGGAGACAGAAGAAAAATACAGCAAGAGAGAAAAGAAGAGAGAAGAGTGAAATCAGAAAAGGCAAAAAATGAAATGAAGCCCAAATCAGAGAAACACAATAGTCAGAGAAACACATAGGGTTGCAGTATACAAAACATGCAACAAGAAAACTCATACACCTCATATGCTAATTAGTGAGAACTAGAAGAATCAATAAAGAGAGGTCAGGATGAGATCCAATTGCTGAAAATTGTAAGGTGTAGTGAAATGATGAAATTAAAATGAAGAACTAGTTAAAATCTTCTTCGTTTTCCTCTTTTTATTCACTTGTTATTAATTCTCATGTTATACACTTTCAATCACTGTGCTTTGTTTCCAAACTTCTGTTTTCCTATCCGGTTTCGCTTCCTGCTTCCTTATGATCTCATGCACAACTTCATACATTTCTGGTGCAGGTCGCTGAAGAGATAGGCACAGAAGTCAAGTATCAAAAGGATTTTCTGGGAGAGTTGATACGTCAGGATAACCTATATATTTCGGATAGTATTTTTTCTCAATATCGTTTACTTGATCAAGTTTTCTGCTAGTTCAACTTTTAGCTGGAGAAAGGAGTACATTTCTCCTAACGTTGCCTGCTCAATGAGCCAGGCAAAATAGGTTTAGTATGGAGACTTTTGGGATTAAAATGACAACATAACTTGTTCTATCATTGGACAGATATGTTCTGTCCTTGGACAGTGGAGTCTACAGCTAAATTAGGCATTCCAAGGATATACTATTACAGCACAAGTTACTTCCCCAACTGTGCTAGTCACTTTATCACGAAGCACAAGCCTTATGAGGGTTTAGTCTCTGATACACAGCAGTTTCCAATTCCAGGCCTTCCAGATAACATAGGTAGTGTTTGGAATGATTAAATTTAGGAATTGATTTCACTTTTTTTTTTTTTTCTTTGTTTTGAGGATTTGATTTGATTTGATTTGATTTAAATTGAAATAACTTATAAGTTAAATCTTATGTTTGGAATTCTTATATATACAAACAAAAGGATTTTAATTGATCTAAAAATATATTCTTATGTTTAGAGATGACCCCACAGCAGCTGGAAGACTGGATAAGGTCCGAGAATGAGATGACACACCATTTGAATGCAATAAGGGAATCAGAAAGCAGAAGCTATGGGGCACTTTACAACAGCTTTCATGTACTAGAAAGTAATTATGAGCAACTTTACAAGAGCACAATGGGGATAAAATCTTGGAGTGTAGGACCTGATTCAGCTTGGATTATCAAGGATGATGAAGAAAAGACCAAAAGGAGGCAGAATAAAGACCCTGCAGAAGAGGAAGAATGGCTAAATTGGCTTAACTCTAAGCAAGACGACTCTGTGCTGTACGTGAATTTTGGGAGCTTAACAAGGCTTCCTCATGCTCAGCTTGTTGAAATAGCTCACGGTCTTGAAAATTCTGGTCATAATTTCATCTGGGTGGTTAGGAAAAAGGACAAGGACCATGATCGAGACGATTTCCTGCAAGATTTTGAGCATAGGATGAAGGAAAACAACAAGTTTTGGTACTCTCCCTGAAGCATATGACTCGGCACTCTTCATCTACCCCAAACTCGCTCAAACTTCCATTGGGTTTTCAATCATCTACTTTTTATTTTCTGGGCATCAGAGTATAGATTCATCAACACCAAAACAACTAATACATCATCCAAAATTTCGATCCAGAAAAATTAAAAGAGTGATGCAGGTTAGCAACAGAACAAAGAGACAGAAGAAAAATACAACAAGAGAGAAAAGATAATCACAGAAAAAATTATACACAGAAACACAATAATCAGAGAAACACAGAGGGTTGCAGTATACAACACATGCAGAAAGAAAACTCACTGAAAAATCACGAGAAACTAAAAGGGGGAAAAGTATAATCACAGGACGGAAATCAAAATGCACCTGATTGGAGCGAAACGCGAGTTTGCCGACACGGAGGAATGGCAGCGGGAAGCGACGGCTATGGCGTGGCGTGACGGGATGGCGTGGCGTGACGGCGATGGCGGCAGAGATCAGAGTGTTTTAGGTTTTGTTGATTTGGGAGATAGAGATCAGATATTGAGTGAGAGGATGTTTTGGATTTGGGCTAGCCCGAGGGTACCCGACCCAAGCCCAACGTGAACAGGGTATTTAGAGGGCTGGGGCTTTTGAAGCCCATGACAAATATGGAGTAGGGCTTGGGCTGATAATTATACGGGACTAAACTAAGGGGCCGACTGCTCTTTATTTGGGGCATTTTTGACAGTTCTAGGTAACATTAAACATGTACCATTACTTGCATTCATGTTCACACGGATGGCTTGTAAGTTGTAATGTCAGAAGAACTGAACAGAAAAATGAAGAGAGCAATCACTTATCCAAACTTGAATCCAATTTATTTATATTTAAAATCAGTTAGAAAGCTTCTTTATTTCTTCACTTCACAATTCACATCGTGAGATCATTCATTTTGCAAGTACAACCAACTAGTGGTGTGCTTTGTTTAGTAAGAACTTTGGAGGTAAACTTTTGCTGCTATAAAGATTTAGAGAGAATTTTAGGTGCTGAAAACATTGGGGCCAAGGTTTACCTAATTTCTCCCAAAATTCAGCTCAAATTCGATTAGAAGTTAATAGTAATACACACTTTTCTGTAAAGAGCACATGAAAGGCAATGGCAGTCTATAAGTTTTCATAGATAAAGTGTATAAATTCATTGAAATTGGAGAAAAAGTTCCAATATTTTCATCCTTGACAGTTCACTGAGATGGTAGTTCTCACTACAAAGTAAGAATAAAAGGAAAAATTTTAAGTGCCTGCTGTACAAAATTGTCTCTCAACTAATCTAAGTCAGTCTTCGTCAGTTTTTGACCTTATTATCCATTCAAGCGAGAAGTGAGGTTCAAGAAAGCATCTTCGCTGCAAGGAATTGTGAGACCGCCCATTGGATGATCATATCGAATTCTTCTTCAGCTTGGCTTAGCAGTTGTTGAAATGAAGGTTGATTCAAGAAAGAAATCAGAATCACAAACCGCTTCATTTTCTCTCCAACATACATTGCAAGATAGCCCTTTGGAACCTCCACAGCTTTTGAAGATGCTTGGTTTGCATTGAATGATGATGATCTTCTGATACCAGGTAAGCGAAATCCCATTGTTTTCTGTTGATTTGTGTTGCTTGAGAATGTAATGATCTCAAAGGGTGTAAGGAAGAAATATTGTTGCTATTGACTTGTGTTGCTTTGAGAATGCCATGGGGAGTATATATAGATATACCGCATACCAGTTTCTGTTGAGACAATTCTCTTCTGAAGTGAATGGTTGAAGTGCCATTTGGTAGGGTCTGGTTAGAGACAAGGGATAATGAGAGATCACATGGTATTGTCTCCAATGTGTTTATGAAGGGTTACTTGAGATTTGAGAATTCTTGCCAACATAGTTGCCATCTGTAGAAAGAGACAGCTGCGAAGCTAATAAATGGTTAAATACAAAGCTGATGTAGTGGGAAACTTCTAATGTTCCAGACATGCTTAGAACATATCACATAGGTTCTTCATCCTGATAACCTACCATTTCTTTGAATCTAATCTATAAACCATGAATTCTAGCTGATACTGATATCTATTAAATAATTGGATTGGAGGCTAAAGATGACCACATTTTGTGACAATATCCTAATTCCCAACATCACTGGTACTTGAATGGCATGAATATGGTCCCACATTCAAGCCAACCACCTCACTGATTACTAAAGCAGTGAAAATGTCCACTTTTGAGTGTTTGTCTATATAGATTTGCTGCTAAGTTGCTACCTCCTATTAACTAAAATAGATCAAAAGGTATATTTATTATATTTGTCAATGTGAATTATGCAATGCATGCTTTAAACTTTAAGGGTTCTGTAGGACTGTAATTAGTTACTTAAAACTGAGCCTCATAAAATTTCTACATTTAAATTTGGAGCTTTGTTGATTTGATCAATTTCTCAATTTGGAGCCTCAAAGTTTTGTGAGCTTTCCCGAGGTCTCAAGCACTTCGAAAATCTGTAGCGCCTAATGATGTCTAGATCCCTTATTAGGCTAATAAATATAGAATTATTGATTTCTTAAAGCACTGAAACTGATTTTCTTTTTTCTTCTTTTCTAGTTTTCCAGTTTTTTGCTTTGGCCGTTGAGCTAGTTAGGATGAGAAATCAGTAAATCAACTGTACTTGGCCTTGAACACGATCATCACTTAAATCTGATGAGTACAGCACTGATATTACATTTTGGAAATTTAAGGGTTGGTTAAAACTTAACTAAAGAAATAAGATAGTATGCATATATAGATAAACCATACCTTCAATGAATGAGAAGTTTCTTTAGCTATAGAAATGTCATGCATTGTGGATGACGATGTTAATGTGGATCTGCCTTAGCAGTTGGAATTTGGGCTGTGAATTATAGTTTTACATGCATTTATTTATTTATTAAAATCTTATAATCAGATAATTTTACATGCGTACGTATCATTGGAATTCATGAGAACAGTCAAATCTGATTTTTCTAACACCAAGCAGTGTTGCCATTACTGCGCAAGGTCCTAGTTGCAGGGAGAGGAGAAAACTGGAGTCAATTCAAATAAAAACACTAGAGCAGTTGAAGAATTCCTTGTCATTAAACAAAAAAAACAGAGGAAATACTCTGAATTTGTCATTCTATTGGTCATTCATCTTTCATTTCCTGAGAAAAAGGTGTAATCTATACAATTTAGTTTCCTATTGTACAAAATTGGTATACTAATCTATGTCAGCCTCCTGCAGTGCGAGGTTCATTGCCCATCCAAGCGAGAAGTGATCTGTAGGAAGACATGTTCGCTGCAAGGAATCGTAAGGCCACCCATGGGATGATCATATCCAAACTCTTCCTCGGCTTGACTCAACAAGTCTTTGAATGACGGTTGGTTCAAGTATGATATAGGGATCACAAACCGCTTTTGATTCTCCCTGACATACACTGCAAGATAGCCCTTTGGGACTTCCACTGATTTTGAAGGTGCTTGGCTAGCATTGAATGAGGCCCATCGAATAGCTCGTAAACGGAAACCCATCTTTTGTTTTAGTATGCACGAAGAAGAACAAGGCAAAGCTCTCAAATTTAAGAAGACTGTGTCCAAGTATTGATGCTTACGGATGCCAATGGCTTGTGTTGTTTTTGAAGATAAGAGGAAGTGTATTTATAGATTTTAAGATTATTTGGAAACTTTTTACAAGAGAAATGATTGTTGAAAGGGTTAAGAATGGGGGGGGGGGCATACAGATGAGAGATCACATGGTGCTGTCTTAGAAGGTGTCCATGTTTGTATAGAGTGTATACCCCACCTTTTTCAAAGAATGGCTAATAAAGCAGCCACTTGCAATCAAATGAGATAAGCTCAACTAGAACCTTGTATTTGCTCATGCATTAATTGGTGTTCACTGTTTTTGAAGACATGCTTTAGACATGTCACATTTTCTTCATATTGATATAGCAACTCAATGCTGATATATAGCTACCATGTGCTAAACTAATAACTGGGTAGGAGAACAATTATGAATATTATGAAAATGTGAGATGTCTTGAGCATGTCCTGAACGTAAGGACTAGTCCATTACATTGCTTAAATAAATCTCTTTCATTTTCAAGCAGTGAGTGTGTTAGAAAATCTTCTATAGGATGGACCATTTACTTCAAATCACTAGTAGTTATTGTTTAAGAGCTCAAAGACAGCAGCATGTGATGGTTCATGAGCCCTTGTCTTTCACTAGACCCCATCATTCAATTCCGTAGAGAAGGGTATCCACACATTTCAAGCACCCTATTGATCTTTATATATAGATACTCATATCATTGCATTCTTATACTAAAACATCAGATTTGAAAACTTGTTTCTCATACAAGTTATGTGAGATCATTCTTCAGGGTTGTGTGTGAAGTTAGTAACCAAGAAGAAACCATGGGCTTTCGTTTACCTGGCATTAGAAGAGTTACACAAACACAAGCGACTTTGAAGGGCGGAGAAGTCCCGAAAGGGTATGTTGCAGTGTATGTGGGAGAAAAAATGAAGCGGTTCGTGATTCCAATAGCATACTTGAACCAACCATCGTTTCAAGAGTTACTATGTAAAGCAGAAGAAGAATTTGGGTACCATCATCCAATGGGGGTGGCCTCACAATTCCTTGCGGAGAAGATTCGTTCTTAGATATCATATCAATTCTGCCTTGAATTGTTCATCAAATTCAGAACAAAAAGACTGACATAACCTACCTACATTAGCTCAAATCAAAACAAATTTTGTAGAGTACAATTGTACAGCCAGTAGATTGTTTCTGTTTTCCCTTTGCTTTCATGCAAAAGTGGAACATGTTTGTTATTAGTTTCATTGTTTACAGTAAAATTAAAATGATTACAATATTATACACACTTACTGTGTTTGTGTTATCTTTCTTTACCCGCCATGCCCCCTGTTAATCTTCGGATTTCTGCTTCTCTTCTATTTTATCATCCCTCCAAGCATTGCCTCATATCGACCTGTAAGTTCTGAAACAGATTTCTGAAATGAAACTTGAAGACTTCTCTTCATTCTTTCAACTAAGGAACTTACACATTACCCTGCATAACTTGCTGCAATTGCTAAGCCAAACTATTGGCAACTTATGACGGCACCAGCACTCATTACACAACTAAGAAAAAGATTGCAATCTAACATAACATTAAAACAAATACTGCAGTAGATAAAATCTCAAAACACATCAACAGCCCTTTCGTTTAGTCTTTTCGAGAATTCAATTAGTGTCAAATTGATTTAAGTGGCTTGATACTTGTTCTCTTTATGTAAGATCTTGAGCTTTACTCTCATGGTGAGCCTTCCAGTTCAGGTATCCGAAATCATGCATACACCAGAGGAGGCTGCCACACAAATTGTGTAAAAGGAGAGGTAAATCTCATATTTTC
This sequence comes from Nissolia schottii, assembly GCA_003254905.1. Classification (NCBI taxonomy): domain Eukaryota; kingdom Viridiplantae; phylum Streptophyta; class Magnoliopsida; order Fabales; family Fabaceae; genus Nissolia; species Nissolia schottii. The sequence goes on along the minus strand of QANU01099983.1, from coordinate 639,711 downwards.
CACCTAATCCTTTGTATATTTGCGATAGTAACTTGGAAGCGTGAATCCCAAGTAACAATTCATACATATTGGATTTATGAATAAAAACAATGTTATTGACATAATACTAGCTCAAATTAGATCCTCCTTGAAGCACAAAAAAGCAATATCACATGCTAATTGCTACAATATTTTATTTACTGCATCATCGGAATTCATTAAAACAATCAAGTCAGATTTTTCTAACACCAAGCAGCGTTGCCATTACTGCATGAGGTTCTAGTGCATACAGAGGAGAAAGCTGGAGTTTATAAAAACAGAAACACAAGAGTAGCTAAACTCGGTCATTGTCATTAAACAAAAAACAGAGGAAATACTCTGAATCTGTCATTCTAATGACCATTCATCTTTCATTTCCTGAGAAAATGGTTTAATCTTTACAAGTATAGAATTTTCCTATGCTACAAAATGTGTATACAAATCTATCTATATCAGTGTGAGATTCATAGCCCGTTCAAACGAGAAGTGATATGTTGGAAGACATTTTCACTGCAAGGAATTGTAAGGCCACCCATGGGATGATCATATCCAAACTCTTCTTCAGCTTGACTCAACAAGTCTTCGAATGAAGGTTGGTTCAAGTATGATACGGGGATCAGAAACCGCTTCTGATTCTCTCCAACATACACTGCAAGATAGCCCTTTGGGACTTCCACAGATCTTGAAGCTGCTTGGCTTGCACTGGACGAGGCCCTTCGAATAGCAGGTATACGGAAACCCATCTTTTGTGTTAGTATGCAAGAAGAACAAGGCAAAGCTCTCAAATTTAAGAAGGATGTGTGTAAGTGTTGATGCTTAAGGATGCAAATGACTTGTGTTCTTTCTGAAGGTAAGAGGAAGTGTATTTATAGATTTTAAGACTCTATGGAAGACTATTTCTTAGATAAATGATTGTCGAAGGGGTTAAAGGATAGGAGGCATACAGATGAGAGATCACATGGTGCTGTCTCAAGGACTGTATGAAGGATTAAGGAGTTGTAAAAGAGTGCATACCCCACCTTCTCAAGGAATGGCTAATAGAGCAGCCACATGAAATCAAATGAGAGGTGCTCAAGTGAAACTTAAATGTTAGTTCATACTTCATACATTATCTGTTGCCCACTCCACATTTTTGTAGACATGTCACTCACTTGTTGTCTTCATTTTGATACCGCAACTCAATGGTGAGGTGACATGTTACTGCCAACTAGTATCTGTGTGATAAATTATAATGTAGTTCAAAGCTATATAAATCATGGTTTGGAGGCAACTGAAGATCCTGTGTTAAGGGCATGCCAGTAATCATAATTACTTATTTCTAAATTTTGCAGTCTTTCCAAGATGGTATAGCAACAGTGTCATCCATATAAACTTCCATTATGAAACAAATTTAACAGGACTCCGTTCTGATGCTGATTGCTTGATGATTTGCTCTGCAAGGAAAAGTACTAATTAACTACCAGAACTTGTCAAAATCTCATGAACCACTGTTAAACTATCTTGGAGTATCTTCTTCTGTAATTACAGAAATAACTACTGCCTTTCTATAATTTTTAACCTTAAAACTAGATCTTACAATTTAAAATGAAAGAAGCAAATGTTTAAACACCTACAAAAGTGAAAGAACAAATCATACGTTTGACTTCACAGCTTAAACTAAGGGTCCATGTCCATAACATCTATGACAGTTGCAAAAGTTTATGCTGTAAACTATCTTCCTAAAATAATTAGCACTTGCTACTTTCAAATACCATAGATCAAGTTCTCAATTTAAATTTCAGTTACCTACCATTACCTACAGTAGTTGGAGATGATCAGTATATCATTCATTGCTTCCCTAAAATTAACCAATAAAGCATGTGATGGTGCTGCTTGATTAGTAAAATATTAGAGTCAATTTTGCAGTGATAATAGAAAGGGAAGGAGGACAAAATTAAGAGAAGGTATCTATTTTGTGGTGCTGAAAGGAGGAACTAAATGAGCCACATGTTATTGAAGAATCTAACAACAATTGGGAAAGGCTGTTTTTGAACTAATGTATTTTGCATTCCATTTTCACATGGATATAGATTGAACAACGCTAGGGAACCAATTGAGCCCATTATTTGATTTATTTACTAAACATTTGCTGCTTTTAATTCCATATTGAATATTGATTCATTAGTTAGTTAATTAACCAATGGTTACTTACTACTAAAAAAGGGACAATTGATTCACAAATTCATTGTGTCAGTTGAATTATTTCTTTAGAGTTTCCTCTCCATAACTTGAAAGCAGGGAATTGTGTGTGTATAACTAATAGACTGATATGCACTAACCGAAATTTGATAAATGATACTACATATAGTAGAGTCCATTGAGATATAGCAAAAGCTAAAAGTGTTGTAACAATGTTATATCATAACTTTCTCATTCAGGTAAAAATTTTACACTTCCTGGGTAATGGTACAAGGAAGAAACCAAAATGGAAAGTCTTAACAAGAAAATAAAAATCCTTCTGTACATGTTTGTCTCAACTAATCTGTGTGTCTCCACTAGCATGATCTACGGCCCGTTCAAGCGAGAAGTGATGTTTAGAAACTCATCCTCCTTGCATGGAATTGTGAGACCTCCTGTTGGATGATCATATCCATATTCTTCCTCTGCTTGACATAGCAATTCTTGAAATGAAGGTTGGTTTAAGTACGATATTGGAATCACGATCCGCCTCATTTTGTCTCCAACATAGACAGCAAGATAGCCTTTTGGAACCTCAAGCCCCTTGGAACTTGCTTGGTTTGCAGAAAGTGATGCCCTTCTAATACCTGGTAAGCGGAAACCCATTATGTTTTTATACTACAGTGATGTCAAAGCACTTGTATGAGAGAAATATTTGAGTTCTGATACTTGAGGATGCAAATTACTTGTGTTGCTTGAGAGCTCAAGAAGCATAGTATATATAGTTGTTAATGGCTTCTTCAAATCCATTTCTCAATGAAGTTATTTATGATGGGCCTAAGTAATGGGGTCCACTGAGAGACAAGGCATCGCAAGATATCACATGGAGATGCCTTAGAATTGTTTTTCAAAGATTAGGGTGGTTGAAAAAGAGTGCATACCCCACTCACCTAATTTATGAGATAATGGCACCAATACTTGAAATTAAAGACATCTGCATAGTGTGTGCTGTTCCTGCATTGTACCAATGGTTATCTATTACTAATAAACATGCTTTAGACATGTAACATTAGAGTTAAAAATTATGAAATTTGTAAACATGGCCCTAACATACTCCAAGCAGACCACAGATTTGGAATTTTATATGTATTTTTTTTCTTAATTCCTTCTTTTATATGTATTTGTTGATTAAATTTGGAAAATAAAATTGATGATGACAAGCATTGTATGAACGTTCTAACATGTGTGCTAGTGTTTCAGGATAAATAAAATTAATTAGCAATATTATCTCCTCTTGTCCCAAGTTAGCATTGAAATATCTCAAGAAAAATAAAGAAAGGGACTATGGATAGCATAAGTTTCGGACAGCAAGCACTGATGGTGGAACAGAAGAAAGAAAAGGGAAATTATGTTTGAAATAGGAAAGAAAGGAGACTTGTAATAAAAAGGGAAGAATATATATATATATATATATATATATATATAT
>QANU01099983.1:595323-636034 GCA_003254905.1 Nissolia schottii | reverse complement strand
TTTATGGAAAAGGTGGAAAGAGAAACAAATTGGAAGCTATTGACAAGCAATCTCCATGTACAACAAAAAGCTATGATATAGCCATAGATGGAGAATAAGACAAAGAAATAAAAGCAATTCTTCTTTGACAAAAAGAAAGAAGGTCACGTGAAGTACACCAAAGAGGAAAGGCTGAACTTGATGGATACAATAAAAAATTAGGAAAGCAAATATCATGGAGCTCTCCTTGCAAAACCGTCTGGATACAAAGTATTGGAAAGAAATAATTTTATTTAAAGAAAGAAATGAAGAATCACGTGGAGAAAACAGGAAGCAAAAATTATGAAACAAAATCTGCTTCCAAAGAGCTAAACAACGTGAAGTATGCAAAAAGGAGGAAAGCAAAATCTCTTCCCAACGGTCACACGAAGGTGATGAATACAAAGTTGGAAAACCAACATTCTTGGAGCAAGAAGCTCTCCTCTCCAACGGTCAAAAGAGAAAAATATCAAGCTGATTAAACACAAAATAAGAAAGCACCAGAATCATGGAAGAAGGAATCATGGCAAAAATAAAGAAGATGGTCTTGAAGCTTCAAGAATCAAACATAAATAAGTGACCATTGATCACTTTGAACTGAAGACACAAGAGCCAAAAAGTCATTTGTGATATTTTCTCCAAAGAGCTTTACATCTTTCAATCTCTGATTATTTTGGTATGTTCCTTGGTTTGAAATTGTTGAGTGTCTTCATTGTTTGAAAAATATTTTTTGAGAATCCTTTTGGTGAGCAACAGAGAGCTTGAGAGAAAGAGTTGGCTTCAAGTTTCTGTTTTGGTTTGAAAAATTCCTGAGTGAAAGGAATTATTGTTTTGTCTTTGTACTTGAAATTGGTGTGAAAGAAAATTAGTTTTGGAGTTTGAAGAACTAGACGTAGATTCCCGTTAAGGAATCGAACCAGTATAAATCTCTGTGTGAATTTTCTTTCCTTCTGTCTTTTACATACTCAGCTCTTAAAATTATTCAGTTTTTAATTTTCGTGAAAATAAGTTTTTTTTTAAAAACTTGTCTCCCAGAAAACTAGGAGATATCTGCTGAAATTTTAGGAGACAAATTTTAAAAGATCAGAATTTTTTTAAAAAACCCTTGCTTAGATTCAACCCCCCTTCTCTAAACCACACAAAACCATCAGTATTTTATATGCATTATAGTTATATTGTTTTAATTGTTGCGTTTAGGTATAATATGCTGATATTCTTTGTTTACTTATGCAAATTTTTGTGCCAACAGTGCACAATGAACATTGGTGGCTGTATGCCCTTGATGTGACAAGGCGAAGGCTTTTCATCCTTGACTCGTGACACACAACTAGTCCAGGGGAAAAGGGACTACATCGACCGATATGTGGTAATGTGCTCTTTCCCAACTCCTTTTTGCTCTTAATAAAACATTATTTGTCGTGTTTAGAACAAATAGGCATGTTCACCCTCAATGTAAAGTTTGTGCGCTCTGTTGTATAATGTTTGTGCATTCTGTGATGTAATGTTTGTGCACTCTTATCTGTAAACCCTCTTGCATACATATGTTTATATTTATTTTTTTAATTTATTTTTTTATTAGTCCATGGTCATCATTGAATAAAGTAAGCATTATACAAATAAAGGTCACACATTTTTCTGACAACTAAACAAATATCTATTCGACATGCATTGTTCTTTATTATTTTGATATAATCAAAATTGACATTTATATAATTTTACGAGCCAATTTTTAATTTTCATAGGATATGTAAATAATTTATTAATTATATAAGAAAGAAAATTTGAGAAACAGGAAATAATACAAATAAAGCTCACACATTTTTCTGACAACTAAAAAAATACATATTCGACATGCATTGTTCCTTATTATTTTGATATAATCAAAACTGACATTTATATAATTTTATGAGCCAATTTTTAATTTTTATAGGATATGTAAATAATTTATTAATTATATAAGAAAGAAAATTTGAGAAAAAGAAAATAATACAAATAAAGCTCACACATTTTTCTGACAACTAAAAAAATACCTATTCGACATGCATTGTTCCTTATTATTTTGATATAATCAAAATTGACACAATAAAGTTTTCGGTTCAATAAGTTGCACTTACATATTTTGTGTCAAGAGTCAAATTGGATTCTTATCTCAAAATCATAATATGCATTTACCATCAGGTTAACACACAATTAAGTTTGTAATTTTAACAAATTGTATACATAATTTCTTTTCACATTCTATTCAGTTCAAATTTTTNTTATTATTTTGATATAATCAAAATTGACATTTATATAATTTTACGAGCCAATTTTTAATTTTCATAAGATATGTAAATAATTTATTAATTACATAAGAAAGAAAACTTGAGAAACAGAAAATAATACAAATAAAGCTCACACATTTTTCTGACAACTAAAAAAATACATATTCGACATGCATTGTTCTTTATTATTCTGATATAATCAAAATTGACATTTATATAATGTTACAAGCCAATTTTTAATTTTCATAGGATATGTAAATAATTTATTAACTATATAAGAAAGAAAAATGGAGAAAAAGAACCACCTGCGTCAGCAACGCGACTTCCTTCAGAACCACCAGCGGCAGCAGCGGAGGGTGCAGAACCTGCAGCGGCGGCAATCAAATCAGTCCGCTAAATCCCAAAAACAAAATAACATAAACACCACAGAATTATATTAATAATATTAACAAAAAAAATTTACAATTCCATTTCACAACATAACACGTACAGTTAACAAAATGGACACAAAAATATAAACAATGCAAAAGGCAGCACGGTGGTGGTTGCACCCTCTGTTGTGGCAGCGGTTGCAGGGCGGTTGCCACACGGTGGTGCCTTGCACACACCGACGGAGGTGAGGTCACGGGGAGAGGGGCTTCGGCGGCGCGGCGGGAAAGAGAGGAGAGGGATGGATGCTCTCAAAGTACTGCGTGCTGAGTCTGGGCGAGGGGGAGGGTCAGAGTGGGGTCACGGATTGAGGGAGGTCACGGGGGTCACAGGGACTGCAGCGGCGCCGCGGGGAAGAGACTAGGTGGGGGGTGCCAGTGACAGTTGGATGGAGGGAGAGAGAGGCTGAGAGTAGAAGGGACGGAGAGTGACGATGCGGGCGAAAGGGCAGGGAGAGTGAGGAGTGGGACAGGGACGGGGGAACAATGGTCACCGGGGGCGCAGAGAGAGGAGGGCGGCGGCGGCGCTGGTGATCGGGAAAAATGAGAGTTCTCTGCGCGATGGGGGTTAAATAATGTTATTTTTACCGTCAGTTATCACCGACGGTAGCCCATAAGTAATAAATTTTAATCGTTGAGGCGGCGACGTTTCATTTGGGGGGAATTTACCGTCGGAGTTAGTGCAGACTCTAACGGTAACGGACCAGTAATAAATGCACATTTAACCGTTGAAGCGACGACGGTTTGGTTCTCGGGATAATTACCGTCGTCCAAAACGAATACGCCGACGGTAACGGATCAGTAATAAATGCACATTTAAACCAAGTGACTACGACGTTTTGGTTCACGAGGCACTTACCGTCGGTTAAACCGCAACATACTGCCAGTAATGTGTCAGTAATAAATGCCTTTTATTTCTTTGCGTTTCCTTCGGTTCTTTGCCAAAAGCCGGCGGTACTTCGTCCTTTCAAACTTATTTTTTATGGCGGTTGTTTTTTAAAAAGAAACATGGTTTATCCGACACATTTACCGTCGGTATTGGTCGCCGGTAATCCTAATCTTTTCCCGTTGCCGTTTACCGACGCTAATGTCTTTCCCGCGTTATTCCGTGCACCATTACCGTCGATATTACCGTCGGTTGTTATGGGTAACCCGGTTCGTTTTCCACGGTTGTTACCGTCGGCGTAATCCGTTTTCCGCCGGAAATAGCGTCGGCTTGTTTCCGACGGTAATGTGACGACGGTAATAGTCAAATTTCTAGTANATCAGTCCACAAAATCCCAAAAACAAAATAACATAATTACCACAGAATTATATTAATAATATTAACAAAAAAAATTTACAATTCCATTTCACAACAGAACACGTACAGTTAACAAAATGGACACAAAAATATAAACAGTGCAAAAGGCAGCACGGTGGTGGTTGCACCCTCTGTTGTGGCGGCGGTTGCAGGGCGGTTGCCACACGGTGGCCTGTTGTTCGGTCGTGGCGCCTTGTACACACCGACGGAGGTGAGGTCACGGGGAGAGGGGCTGCGGCGGCGCGGCGGGAAACAGAGGAGAGGGAGAGTGAGAGGGTCAGAGTGGGCGAGGGGGAGGGTCAGAGTGGGGTTACGGGGACTGCAGCGGCGCCGCGGGGAAGAGACGAGGGGGGGTGCTAGTGACAGTGGGAGGGAGGGAGAGAGAGGCTGAGAGTGGAAGGGACAGAGAGTGACGATGAGGGGGAAAGGGTAGGGAGAGTGAGGAGTGGGACAGGGACGGCGGAACAATGGTCACCGGGGACGCAGAGAGAGGAGGACGGCGGCGCTGGTGATCGGGGAAAAATGAGAGTTCTCTGCGCGATGGGAGTTAAATAATGTTATTTTTACCGTCGGTTATACCCGACGGTAACCCATAAGTAATAAATTTTAACCGTTGAAGCAGCGACGTTTCGTTTGTGGGGAACTTACCGTCGGAGTAAGTGCAAACTCCGACGGTAACGGACCAGTAATAAATGCACATTTAACCGTTGAATCGGCGACGGTTTGGTTCTCGGGGTACTTACCGTCACCCAAAACGAATACGCCGACGGTAACGGATCAGTAATAAATGCACACTTAAATCGAGTGACTGCAACGTTTTGGTTCACAGGGTGCTTACCGTCGGTAGAACCGCAACATACCGCCGGTAATGTGTCAGTTATAAATGCCTTTTATTTCTTTGCGTTTCTGTCGGTTCTTTGCCGAACGCCGACAGTAATTCGTCCTTTCAAACTTATTTTTTATGGCGGTTGTTTTTTAAAAAAGAAAAATGGTTTATCCGACACACTTACCGTCAGTATTGGTCATCGGTAATCCTAATGTGTTTCCATCGCCGTTCACTGACGCTAATGTGTTTCCCGTGTTATTCCGCGCAACATTACCGTCGCTCTTACCGTCAGTTATCAATGCTGCCAGTATAGCTAACCCGGTTCGTTTTCCACTGTTGTTACCGTCGGCGTAATCCTTTTTCCGCCGGAAATACCGTCAGCTAGTTTCTGACGTTAATAGTCAAATTTCTAGTAGTGCCATTTCTTTTGTGTGTTGAGGAAAAATGACTTATAAACATGATGCAAGTTTTTGGAACTTCTAATGCTAAAGGATGTGAATGAATTGTGTTGCTGCTAAATGCTTGCAACCATGAACACATATAGATGCAATGGGTGTACTTAAATAATTGGTGGAGGAAGGCTATGAGATGGAAATCATGGGACCTATAGGGAGACAAAGGCATGTAAGAAGTCACATGGTGTTGTCTTTGAGGGCTTAATTTCTCAAGTAACATCTTGTGATAGTAGAAAATACAAGGTCCACCTTATGGATGGAAGAGTAAATCTAATTGGATCATGTTGCCCATGGTTTGCCTAATATCACGTAGCGTTGCTTAGAATCTGATGTACCCAATTTTGGTTCTTATCTGGCCTCAAAATGTTTCTGAGCTATTGATATCAGGTCCTGGTCAAGGTTTACAGATTTCATTATCATCAGTAATGTCAGTGTGAAGTAACATGTGGTATGTCTAAGGCATGTCTACCAATTAGTGGAGTAGCTATAGTAAAATGCATTAACAAGCATTATATGCTTTACGTATGCATTAATGTAGACTTTGATTTTTAGTGGGTGATCTGTTGGCCATTATCTGAGAAGGTGGGGTATGCACTCTCACTGAATTTCCTAACCTTTGAAAGAAACCTCCAAGACAATACCATGTGATCTCTTGTGATCCCTTGTCACTTGGTTGACCCTATCTTACAGCACCATAAAAAAATTATTTCTTCAGGAAATTGATTCATTGAAGCCCTTAGCAGTTATATATACAATACTTCTTGTGTTCTCTAGCAACACAAATCATTTGCATCTCCTGAAGTATCAGAACTCAAATACAACTTTCCCATACTAGTCCCTTGAGAACAATATACTGCTTTTTGTGAGGAGCAACCAATAACAATGGGTTTCCGCGTACCAAGTATTAGAAGAGCATCGATTTCTGCAACCCAAGCAGTCTCCAAGGGCGTTGATGTCCCAAAAGGCTATCTTGCCGTCTACGTTGGAGATAAAATGAGGCGGTTTATGATTCCAATATCATACTTGAACCAACCTTCATTTCAAGAACTACTAATCCGGGTAGAAGAAGAATTTGGGTATGATCATCCAACAGGCGGTCTCACAATTCCATGCAATGAGAATGAGTTCCTAAAGCTTACCTCTAGCTTGAGAGAGCTGTAAATGATGCTAATGGAGAGAGATAGATTAGCTGAGGTGAACGTACAGAAGGCAGTTTCATTATTTGTAAAGATTTTTCATTTTGGTTTCTTCCTTTTATCATTCATTTGAAATGTAAAAACGTATCTGAATGATAAAGTTATGTCAAGATATTCTAAATTTCTAATTGTTAAACACTTGGCTTTTGTCCAATCTCTATGGATTCTAATATATGCAGCAGTGTCATGAAAATTAAATTACTATATATGAGACTGTAAGCTTTTAAAAGGGGTAAAGTACAGTAATTCTTTTGGAGGTGTTGACCATAAGCGATAAGGGTCGTTATTTCATGCTGCCCTATTGCATTCTATGTCCAGAGAAATCAGAGAAGAGAAACCACTTAAAATTGAAACCAGAGAAATCTGTACAAACATTATAATAGTTGCTTTGATCAGATGAATATCAAATTGATGGACCCAAACCAAAGTTTGTGAGCTTTCCTACAATCTTTGTGAAGATTAAAGAAACTGGTTGAGTACTTTAGAGGCAAAGAAATATAGAGCTTCTAGCTTTTTACCCAGTTTTCCACATCTACCACTGATCTAGTCAAAATGAGAAAAAAATGGAATAGTAAAGAAACTATAGTTGACCTAAGTCTTCTCCCAAGTAGCATGTGAATTAAACCTTTGATTCTAAGTCCATTAATGTTGATCTGCTTTGGCAGTTGGCAGGAGCTGCATCTCATCTCAGGTATGATTGTGGCAGGAATTATAATTTACATGCATATTTTTTCAATTAAAATCGTAAAATCCCATCCCAATTTTTTTTAATTAATATCTTATTATTTAATATTTTTACATCCACGTGTATCATTGGAATTTATAGAACAATCAAGTCTGATTTTTTTATTACACTATAAAGCATTGCTCTGAATAGGGTCCTAGTTGAGGATAGAAGAGAAAATTATAATTCGTAAAAAAAAAACACAGAAAGACTAGAGTGGTTGAATTCATTCCCTTTCATTAAACAAAACAGAAGAAACTCTGAATTTATCATTCTAATGGTCATTCTTCTTTCATTTCCTGAGAAAAATGGTTAATCTCTACAAGTTTAGAAGTTTCCTATTCTACAAAATGTGTATACTAATCTATGTCAGTCTTCAACACTGTGCGGTTTATAGCCCATTCAAGCGAGAAGTGGTTTGTTGGAAGACATATTCACTGCAAGGAATCGTGAGACCGCCCATTGGATGATCATATCCAAACTCTTCCTCGGCTTGACTCAACAAGTCTTGGAATGAAGGTTGATTCAAGTATGATATGGGGATCACAAACCGCTTCTGATTCTCTCCGACATAAACTGCAAGATAGCCCTTTGGGACTTCCATTGATTTTGAAGCTGCTTGGCTAGCACTGAATGAGGCCCATCGAATAACAGGTAAACGGAAACCCATCTTTTGTGTTAGTCTTCAGAAGTGAAAGGCAAAGCTCTCAAATTTAAGAAGAATGTGTCTAAGAAGTGTTGATGCTTTCGGATGCCAATGGCTTGTGTTGTTTTTGAAGGCAAGAGGAAGTGTATTTATAGATTCTAAGACTCTATGGAAAATTGTTTCCAAGATACATGATTGTTGAAAGGGTTAAAGGATAGGGGGGCATGCAAATGTGAGACCAAATGCCATTGTCTTAGAGACCTCTATCAAGGATTAAGAAGTTATTTAAGAGCGCATACCCCACCTTCTCAAGGAATGGTTAATAGAGCAGCCACTTGCAATCAAATGAGATAAGCTCAACTGAAACCTTTACATTTGCTCATGCGTTAATTGGTATTCCTTATTTTTGTAGACATGCTTTAGATATGTCACATTTTCTTCATATTGATAAAGCAACTCAATGTTGATAGCTGCCAAGTGGTGACTAATATCTGTGCTATGCGAACAATTATAAGGTACTCAATAGCTATATATCATACGGTTTTCTGGACATGTTCAAGATATCTGATATGCTTCTTTCCACGTATGTTATCAGTAACAAAAGCAATTAGATAAGTTGTAGAAAGTAGAAACAGTACAGATTTTTTAGATTCAGAAAATCGAGCCTTTTTAAGCATGTTTTCTTTTGAAAATACCATTGAATTGAATGGTTGGTGGGGCTATTTGATGCTTGCTAATGGGATCTCACATGGCATTGTCTTAAAGGTTTTATATTTTAATATGCATTGCCAACATTAGCACCTTCAGAAAGAGACTTCACAGCCAGTAAGATATGATAATTCGGTGGTCAACTTAATGCTTACTTCTTATGTTGCAGACAGGTTCAAAGCATATCATGTAAGTTCTTTATACTGATAAAATACTTCTTGGAATTTTATGTATTGACCATGAAATCTAGCTTTTAGCAATAGAAGGCCACAAAGAAACTGGCTGAATATTATAGTCAAATAAATATACAACTTCATGTTTTTTATAATACTTAGACCTTTTTGTATCTTTCAAATTTTCCACTTCTGCCACCAAGCTATTTGGGGAGAGAAAACTATGGAATAGTTATAGTATAGAAACAGTAGTTGACCTTCATCACAAGTAACACTGAAATCTGATAAATACAGCCCTGATCATTGAATTTTTGGAAAATAAGAGGCATAACTGAAACCTCAGTCTAGATTGAAGAGATAATCTACAGATATGAAATTTAGATAAATCATATGTCATGGATTTTGTCACAGAAGTAGGCTAGTGTAATTGAAGGGAATATTTAAACCTTGATGCTAAGTCATTGTTACCGTGCACCTGCCTAGGTTGAGAAGGAACCTCATGTATATTTGTGACCAGGCACCCCAAAAATATATTTTAACTTCAACACTTCTCAAATAGAGTTATCTTTCTCTGTGCTCATGGGAACGTTACTCTAGCTCTGCCCTTGCTAGGAATCGCATGTTCCCATTCATGCTTTGAAATTTTTTAGACCAGTCAAATCTGGTTCTTCTTGCAGGCTTGTAGAAATAACCATGCTAATATAAGCTCCTAATTGCAGGGAGAAGTGAACATCATTGTCGATAAATAGAAATACTTGACTCTTTGAATTCATTGATTTTACACAAAAAACAGAACATATTCTGTGAAAGTTGTCATTCTGATGATCTATACTAATCTATTGTACAAAATGTGCATACTAATCTATGTTAGTCTTCTACAATGTGATATCTATTGCTGATGGAAGCGAGAAGTGATTTGTTGGAAGACATCTTCTCTGCAAGGAATTGTGAGACCACCCATGGGATGATCATACCCAAACACTTCCTCTGATTGACTCAACAAGTCCTGGAATGAAGGTTGGTTCAAGTATGATATGGGGATTACAAACCGCTTCATTTTCTCTCCAACATACACCGCAAGACAGCCCTTTGGTACCTCCACAGCTTTTGAAGATGCTTGGTTTGCATTGAATGATGATGACCTTCTGATACCAGGTAAACGAAAACCCATTTCTTTTATGTGTTGAGGAAAGGCTGGCCTGAGAAATATCTTGTAAACAAAATGCAAGTTTTTGGAATTTCAAATGCTTAAGGATGTGAATGACTTGTGTTGCTGCCAAATGCTTGCAACCAAGAACATATATATAGATGAAAGGATATGTAAGAAACCTTTTGATGCTTGAATGAATGGTGGCAGAAGGCTATGAGATGGGAATCATGGGACCTGTTGGGAGACAAGGTCATGTAAGAGGTCACATGGTGTTGTCTTAGAGGACTTAATTTCTCATGTACCGACTTGTTATAGTAGATAATACAAGGCCATCCTTATCATGTTGCTAAACATCTGATGTACTTGAAAAAGTGGTTCATATGGCTTGTGATCATGTACCCAATTGCGGTCCTCTCCTGGCCTCAGAACACAATGTTTCTGAGCTTTCGATATCAGGTCCTGATGAAGGTTTACAGATTTCATTATCCACAGCAATGCAATTTGAAGAAACATGTGAGATGTCTAAAGCATGTCTGCCAACTAATGGAGTAGCTAAAATAAAATGCAGATATCTTTAGTTTCAAGTGGATAATCTGTTGGCCATTATCTGAGAATGTGGGGTATGCAATCTCGCTGTACCTCCAAGACAATAATACCTTGTGATCCCTTGGTACTTGGTAGACCCCATCAAAAATTATTTCTTCAGGAAACTGGTTTATAGAATCCCTTAGCAACTATATATACATTATTTCTAGAGTTCTCAAGCTACACAAATCACTTGCATCTTTTGAAGGATAAGAACTCAATTACAACTTTCCCAGAAGTCCTTTGAGATCATTACTATGGTTTTATAGTGTTGACCAACAGAAAAAACAATGGGTTTCCGCATACCAAACATTAGAAGGGCATCATTTTCTGCAACCCAAGAAGCTTCCACGGGGGTTGAAGTCCCAAAAGGCTACCTTTCAGTCTATGTCGGAGATAAAATGAGGCGGTTTGTGATTCCTGTATCATTCTTGAACCAACCTTCATTTCAAGAATTCCTAAGTCAAGCCGAAGAAGAATTTGGATATGATCATCCAACAGGTGGTCTCACAATTTCTTGCAGGGAGAACGAGTTTCTAAACATCACTTCACGCTTGAAAGGGCTTTAGATTATGCTAATGGAGAGAGATAGATTAGCTGAGGTGAATGTACAGAAGGCACTTTCGTTTATTGTAAAGATTTTTTTATTTTGGTTTCTTCCTTGTATCATTCCTTTGGGGAATTGGAAAAGTGTATCTTAATGGGAAAGTTATGACAAGACATTGTTAAAACACTTGGCTTTTGTCCAATATCTTTGGATTCTAACATACGAAGTAGCATCATTATGAAATTGCAGTTACGTACTAGTATACTATATATCAGGCTATAAGGTTTTCATATGGATAAAGAGCAGACACTCTTTTCGATGTTGTTATTACTGCCCTATTGTGCTTAATTATATGTCCTTGAACTGAATGTAGAAAACAAATCACATTAATCCTGAAAAGTATTTAGCCACTTAGTGCTGGATTCTTCTTTTATAGGAGGTTCATTTAGTTCTTGCTTTGAACACCACGGAATAGTATCTTAGTAAATTCCATGATCCTTCCTGTTCTATCAACACTGCCCACTGCAAAATCATGCCCATTTCCTAAGGGTTGTTGATTCTTTCCATTTTCCCAATCAGGCCGCAACACCATCGTAGCTGTTACATGAGCTAGTCAGAAGTTAAAAATATGGAACAGTTCAAAAACATCAGTTAACCTTCAAGACAAGTTACACTGGAATCTGATAAATACAGCCCTGATCATTGAACTTTAGAAAATTTGAGGCATAGCTAAAACCTCAATAAAGAAGGAAGAAAAAAATTCTACAACACATACGAAATTATAGATAAATTATATGTTAATGGTATGAGAGATGACTCGTTATAGAGGTATGCTACAGTTATTCAAGGGAATAATTAAACCTTAATGCCAAGTCAATGAGAGTGCACCTCATGTATATTTGTGACCAGGCATCCCAAAATTTTAATTTCATGCAAGTCTTTTTCAATAAAAGAATACTTTAACTTCGTCCCAAATGGTGTTATCTTTCTCCTTGGTGATAGGAAAAAATACTTTAGCTCTGCCCTTGCTAGGAATCATGTGCTCTTTGCTTGCTATGAAATTTAATAGAACAGCCGAATCTGGTTATCCTTATAGCAAGTAACCATGCCCATCTAAGCTCCTAATTGCAGGGAGAAGTGAACATTGTTGCTGATAAATAGAAATACTTGAGTCATTGAATTCATTGTCATTACACAAAAAACAGAAGACATATTCTGTGAATTTGTCTTTTTGATGGTCTATACTAATCTGTTGTACAAAATTTGTATACTAGTCCATCTATGTTAGTCTTCAAAAGTGTGAGTTGTACTAATTCAAGCGAGAAGTGATTTGTTGGAAGAAAATTATAGTAAGAAAATCTCATTAATCTCTGTCAATACATTTCCCTTTCCGGGTACATCTTTCCACTTTGCAGGAAAGGACAAGAAAGAAAGTTGAAACTGCTAGACTATGACTACTTTACAAAATTGAGTTGATCATTGACCATCTACATTCAATCTTCTCCATGGGATTAGCATCC
Source organism: Nissolia schottii (assembly GCA_003254905.1). NCBI lineage: Eukaryota > Viridiplantae > Streptophyta > Magnoliopsida > Fabales > Fabaceae > Nissolia > Nissolia schottii. The sequence continues at coordinate 623,491 of QANU01099983.1, read as the reverse complement.
ACTCAAGCGGGAAGTGATATCTAAGAATGCATCTTCTCCGCAAGGAATGGTAAGACCACCCATTGGATGATCATATCCGAATTCTTCCTTAGCTTGACTTAGCAAGTCTTGGAATGAAGGTTGGTTCAAATACGATACAGGGATCACAAACCGCTTCATTTTCTCTCCGACGTACACTGCAAGATATCCCTTTGGAACCTCCACAGCTTTTGAAGATGCTTGGTTTGCTTTGAATGATGATGACCTTCTGATACCAGGTAAACGAAAGCCCATTTTTTTTATGTGTTAAGGAACAATGACTTGTAAACAAAATGCAAGTTTTTGGAATTTCAAATGCTCAAGGATGCGAATGACTTGTGTTGCTGCTAAATGCTAGCAACCATGAACATATATATAGATGAAACCCTTTGTTTGCCACTTGAATGATTGGTGGAGAAAGGCTATGAGATGGTAACCATGGGACCTATTGGGAGACAAGGGCTTTTAAGAGGTCACATGGTGTTGTCTTAGAGGACTTAATTTCTAAGGTCCCAACTTTTTATTGTAGATAACACAGATCCCCGCCTAGTGGATGCAAGAGAAAGTTTAATTGGATCATGTTGCCCATGTTTTGCCACAGGGTGTTGCTATCTGATGTACTGGAAAGATGTGGTTCATATTGGCTTTTGATCATGTACCCAATTCGGTCTTCTTCTAACCTCAACACTATGTTTCAGAGCTAATGATCAAGGTTTACAAATTTCACTGTCATCAGTAATGTCAATGTGATGAAACATGTGAGATGTCTAAAGCATGTGTACAAACTAGTGGAGTAGATGTCTTTGATTTCAAGTTGGTGATCTGTTTGCCATTATGCATTCTCCCTGAACTTTCTAATCCTTGAAAGAGTCCTCCAAGACAATACCATGTGATCTCTTGTGATCCCTTGTCACTTGCCCTATCTTAATTACTGCGCCATCAAAATTTATTTCTTCAGGAAATTGATTCATAGAAGCACTACTTAGCAACTATATGTATACACTACTTGCTGTGTTCTCAAGCAACACAAATCATTTGCATCTCCTCAAGTATCAGAACTCAAATTTATCTCTCATAAAAGTCCTTTGAAATCATTTGCATTGTTATTGGTGTGAAGCAACAGAAAAACAATGGGATTTCGCTTACCTGGTATTAGAAGGGCATCAATTTCTGCATCCCAAGTAGCATCCAAGCGGGTTGATGTCCCAAAAGGGTATCTTGCTGTCTATGTTGGAGATAAAATGAGGCAGTTTGTGATTTCAATTTCATTCTTGAATCAACCTTCATTTCAAGAATTACTAAGCCAAGCAGAAGAAGAGTTTGGTTATGATCATCCAAATGGTGGTCTCACAATTCCTTGCAAGGAGGATGAGTTCCTACTCCTCACTTCTCAGTAGAGTGGGCTGTAAATCATTTTAATAGTGACTGAGATAGATTAGTTGAGACAAACTTGTACAGAAGGCACTTTCGTTTATTTTGTAGATTCTTGATTTTGGTTTCTTCCTTGTATCATTCCTTTGGAAGTGGAAAATAAATTATTTGAAAGAGAAAGCTATGAAAAGATATTGTTATAACACCGTTTTTAGCCTGTGTCAAATCTGAATGAATTCAAGTGTATGCTATCAGCTTTTGATAATGGTGTATTGCTGCCCTGTTGGCTGTTGTAGTACTTCAATTTTTTCTTGAACCGAATATGGAACAAAACAAATATTTGTCCTGATACAGTTTTAGCCATTTGATGCTAGATTCTTCTACAATATATGATTTTCATTTATTTCCTGCTTTCAGCAACTCAGAATAATTTTTTTTAAGTTAATTTGGTGATGCTTCACATTCAATCATCACTGAAAAATCATCCATTTCCCAAGGGTCACTGATTCTTCCATTTTCTTAATCTAGCAGCACCATCACAAGGATCATTAGTTGCTTGTCCGGCAGCAATATATGCACTATCACTAGTAAGGTATTGCCCTTAATTTCGCAAAACTAATAGAAAATATTGTTCTCAATTTAGTACAAAGACAAGAATCATCTTGATCCACAAAGATTCAATGATTAGCCAACAATTGTTCTATTCTATTACCCATGGCGTATATTTTCTTCCATTCCCACTTATTTCTGTTTATGTAATTTAGACTGAGAACTTGGATCCCCGATTAACCTTATAACTGCTATGTTAGATCGATAACTTGCCCTTAGTCTATTTAGTTATCTCCTTATCTTAGACTAAGTTAAGTTTCTTTGATTTGTTCCACACATTACTGAATAGAAATGAATATGTTAAGTTAAAATATCTTCAAATGGTTTGTGTGGTGAATACTAAGTGAAGAAATAGTCACTATCATATTAATTTGCTGTGGCTCTCAAACCAAGTAACATGTGAATGTGAATGTGCTGCTAGTGACTCACATAATAAATGGAAATGGGGCCTCCCTCACATGAACGAACGAGGACATTAGTTGTAAGGAGCTTATACCAAGAACCAAATTAAACCATCATCATTCATACCTATAATGATATTACTTTCTTATTTTCTTTTTCCTTCTCTTGGACAAAAAATAAAATAAAATTTCCATTTTATGATCTGAAGTTTCCAAACTGAATGTTCGGCTTATTAGTTATTAGTGCCTTTGAATTTGAAATAATAGATTGAGATTTCAGGGGAAAATTGAGATAAATTTGATAATGTTTATATATTTATCATTCAAATGAAGACTTTATACAATTATCTAGGAGGATAACTAAAAAGGAGAAACTATTTTCCAGAGTAAGAATTAGTGCTACAAAAATTTGTGTTAAGTAATCTATGTCTAAGTCAGTCCAATGAATCTTCATGGAATCAACAACCAATCAATCGGGAAGTGATGTCTAAGAATGCATTTTCCGCGCAAGGAATTGTGAGGCCGCCCAATGGATGATCATAACCGAATTCTTCCTCAGCTTGACTTAGCAAGTCTTGAAATAAAGGTTGGTTCAAGTATGATATGGGAATCACAAACCGCCTCACTTTCTCTCCAACATACACGGCAAGACAGCCCTTTGGAACCTCCACAGTTTTTGAAGATGCTTGGTTTCCATTGAATGATGAGGACCTTTTGATACCAGGTAAACGAAAACCCATTTCTTTTTTGTGTCTGAGGAAAAGACTCGCGTAAAATAATTGACTTGCAAACAAGATGCAAGTTTTTGGAATTTCAAATGCTCAAGGATATGAATGACTTGTGTTGCTGCTAAATGCTTGCAACCATGAACATATATATATATATAGATGAAAAGGGTATGTAAGAAACCCTTTCTTTGCTACTTGAATGATTAGTGTAGGAAGGCTATGAGATGGGAATCATGGGACCTATAGGGAGACAAGGGCATGTAAGAGGTCACATGGTGTTGTCTTAGAGGATTTAATTTCTCAAGTAACATCTTGTCATAGTAGATAATTCAAGGCCTACCTTGTGGTTGCAAGACAAGGTTTAATGGAATAATGTTGCCTATGGTTTGCCAAATTCCACGGAGGGTTGCTTAGAATCTGATGTTCTTAAAAAATGTGGTTCATATTGGCTTGTTAATGAGCTATTGATATCAGGTCCTGGTTAAGGTTTACAGATTTCATTATCATCAATAATGTCAATATGAGGAAACATGTGAGATGTCTGAAGCATGTCTACAAACTAATGGAGTAGAGTAGCTGTAGTACAATGCATTAACAAGAAGTATAGGTTTTCACCTATGCATTAATGTACATGTCTTTCATTTCAAGTGGACAATCTGTTGGCCATTATCTGAGAAGGCAGGTTATGCACTCTTTCTGAACTTCCTAACCCTTGGAAGATACCTACAAGACAATACCATGTTATCTCTTGCGATCCCTTGTCACTTGGCAGACCCCATCTTAATTACTGCCCCATCAAAAATTATTTCTTCAGGAAATTGATTCATAGATACTTAGCAACTATATATACACTATTACTTGTGTTCTCAAGCATCACAGATCATTTTATTTCTTTCTCATACAAGTCCACTGAGATCATTTGAATTGTTATTGGTGTGTAGTAGCAACACAAAACAATGGGCTTTCTCTTACTTGGTATTAGAAGAGTATCGTTTTCTACCCAAGCAGCCTCCAAGGGAGTTGATGTCCCAAAAGTAGCTTGCGGTCTATGTTGGAGATAAAATGAAGCTGTTTGTGATTTCAATTTCATACTTGAACCAACCTTCATTTCAAGAATTATTAAGCCAAGTAGAGGAAGAATTCGGATATGATCATCCGGCGGGTGGTCTCACAATTCCTTGTGGTGAAGATGCTTTCTTGGACCTCACTTCTCGCTTGAATAGACTATAAAGTCACACTCAAGTAGACTTACATACATTAGTTGAGAGAAAATTGTACAGAAGGCACTTTTATTTTGTACATTCTTCAATTTTGGTTTCTTCCATGTATCATTCCTTTGGAAGTGGAAAAGTTCTTTGAATGAGAAAGCTATAACAAGATATCATTAAGACACTTTTTTAGCTTGTGTTAAATCTGAATGAATTCAAGTTTATGCAGCAGTATCACAGTCAAGTTTTAGTTAATATATACTAGGCTATCAACTAGGGGTGTATGTATTATAGTAAGGCTCACAGTACATGATTAGGTGATAATCAGTGCATAGAAATTAATCTAAAAAAGAAACATTTTCCATGAAATTTGTCCTACATAATAAATCTGACATGAGCATATTAGGGCCAGTGTGGAATCAACTAACCAAACATGCATGAAAACTTACAAAATATCTACTGACGTTATCATGTATCACTCCTAGATTAACTCTATTTGAAAGAGTTTTTTCATCTCTCATTCTCAACCATCCCAAACTTAGAGTTCAAATTTCTTTCGACTTAATTAAGCTTTCAATCTATTGAAGAAATTGATCCAGGTTCATAGGCCTCCCCTGGGTAGGAGATAGAGAAAGTCAGGTTGATCAGAATGTGAACCAATCGAAGAGTTCATCTACTTTAATCCCAAAAAATGAATTGGTAACAAGCCTAGTTGCTTAGTTTCTTTAGATTTGCTCTTAGAATTGATTTTTATTTTTGTGATTTTGTTTGGAAAAATTGTGTCTTTTTAAAAAATAATAGTGTTCATGTCGAGGGTTGTTAAACCCTCGAGTTAACTAGTAAACTCTTACAAATCTACGATTCTACTACGCAAATTGAGTTAAGTCTTACGATTTTAAGTAAACTCTAAACAAAATCGGTAAACTCTCGAGTTCACTAAGGGTTGACGAGTTTGTATCATTGATGTAAGCGGCCAATAGTTTCTTTTCTTTGTCGGTGTTCTTGGCACTAATCACCAATTCCCCATACATACACCTCCAACGTATCGTTGATCTTGTTTCTTTGATGGACTTGGTGGCTGCATTTGTGTGGACAGTTAGCCATAGCTTTTCTCATTTTTCTCATGGTATGCTTCTTTATCCTACATGTTCCAAGAGTCAAATTTCCGTTTGTATCATAGGAACCTAAACATGATAAACTGTATGATAAATTCATGCACCCTTTTGTGTTTATAATGCTTCTAGTTATGGTATGTCGCAATCATATCATAATCTGGTTTCTAAATACCCAGGTTTGTTCGCTATTTGATGAGCTATAGCTATACTATATGTACCAGTTCACAAGATGTTATCAGCCTAATATTCTTTATCCCCAAAAAATTACAAACCTTGTATGAAGAACTTGTGTTTCTACCCGTCAACTCATCAACACTAGACTCTTCCCTCAGAACGAAATTACATTTTTATTTTCTTTTTTTCTTTGTTAGGACAAAAGGAAAGTTCGATTTTGCGATCTGAAGTTTCTAAGCTGAACGTTCGGCTTATTAGTTATTATTGCTTTTGAACTTCAAATAATAAATTGAGATTTTGGGTTAAAATTGAGATAAATTCAATAATGTTCATATATTTCTCATTCAGTGAACACTTTACAATTCTCTATCAGGATAAACTGTCAGAAACTGTTTTACAAAAATTTCTGTCAAGTAATCTATGTCTATGTCAACCTAATGAAACTTCATGGAGTCAACGACCACTCAAGCGGGAAGTTATGTTTAAGAATGCATTTTCTCCGCAAGGAATGGTAAGACCACCCATTGGATGATCATATCCGAATTCTTCCTTAGCTTGACTTAGCAAGTCTTGGAATGAAGGTTGGTTCAAATACGATACAGGGATCACAAACCGCTTCATTTTCTCTCCGACATACACTGCAAGATATCCCTTTGGAACCTCCACAGCTTTTGAAGATGCTTGGTTTGCATTGAATGATGATGACCTTTTGATACCAGGTAAATGAAAACCCATTTCTTTTGTGTGTTTGAGGAAAGACTAGTCTAAGAAGTGACTTGTAAAACAAGATGCAAGTTTTGGAGTTTCTAATGCTTAAGGATGTGAATATGTTGCTGCTATATGCTTGCAACCATGAACATATATATAGATGAAAAGGGTACGTAAGAAACCCTTTCTTTGGTACTTGAATGATTGGTGGAGGAAGGATATGAGAAGGGAATCATGGGACCTATTGGGAGACAAAGGCATGTAAGAGGTCACATGGTGTTGTTTTTGGGACTTAATTTCTTAAGTAACATCTTGTGATAGTAGATAATAGTACAAGGTCCACTTTGCCTATAGCATGCCTAATTCCACGGAGGGTTGCATAAAATCTGATGTACTTGAAAAATGTGGTTCATATTGGCTTGTTATCTTGTACACAATTTTGGTTCTCTTCTGGCCTCAAAATGTTTACAGATTTCATTATCATCAGTTATGTCAATCTGAAGAAACATGTGACATGTCTAAAGCATGTCTACCAATTAGTGAAGTAGCTATAGTACAATGCATTAACAAGCATTAGGTGATTTCACCTATGCACTAATGTAGATGGCTTTGATTTCAAGTGGGTAATGTGTTGGCCATTATCTCAGAAAGTGGGGTATGCATTCTCACTGAATTTCCTAACCCTTGAAAGATGCCTCCAAGACAATACCATGTGATCCCTTGTTACTTGGTAGACCCCATCAACAGTTATCCATTCAGGAAACTGGTTTGTAGAAGCTCTTAGCAACTATATATACACTACTTCTTGTGTTCTAAGTATCAAAACTCAATTACTTCTTTCTCACACAAGTCCTTTGAGGCCATTTGCATTGTTATTGGTGTGAAGCAACAGAAAACAATGGGGTTTCGCTTACCTGGTATTAGAAGGGCATCATTTGCTGCAACCCAAGCATCCTCCAAGGGGGTTGATGTCCCAAAAGGCTACCTTGCAGTCTATGTTGGAGACAAAATGAGGCGGTTCGTGATTCCAATTTCACACTTGAATCAACCTTCATTTCAAGAATTACTAAGCCAAGCAGAAGAAGAGTTCGGCTATGATCATCCCAATGGTGGTCTAACAATTCCATGCACGGAGGATGAGTTCCTACGTCTCACTTCTCTGTTGAGTAGGCTTTAAATCATGCTAATAGCGACTGGGATAGATTAGTTGAGACAAACTTGTACAGAAGGCACTCTCTTTTATTTTGTGGATTCTTGGTTTTGGTTTCTTCCTTGTACCATTCCTTTGAAGTGGAAAAAGGTTTTTTGAATGAGAAAGCTATGACAAGATATTGTTAGAACACTTCTTTAGCTTGTGTCCAATCTGAATGAATTCAAATATAAGAAGCAGTATCATAATCAAGTTTCAGTTAATATATAATCAGGCTATCAGTTTTTGATAGGGATTATGAGAATAGTAATTTATTTTCTTAATCAAGCAGCACCTTCACAAGGATTATCAGGTTCTTATCCGGCAGCAATAAATGGATTATTACTTAAGCTATTGCCCTGAATTTCACAAAATTAATATAAGATACACAGATTCAATGATTAGCCAACAGTTGTTCTATTTTCTCCCTCTCCCAGTTATTTCTGTTTATGAAATTTAGAACTTGGATCTGATTAAAGGTAGTGACTCCAACCGTGCAAGTAATTTGTGCTGAGAGTTTATGGCATAATTATTAGTTTAACTATCATGATTGTCAGGACCTAAACCCTTTTTTTGGTGTAAAAATATATGCTCTTACATTGTAAGGTCAGAGTTTGTTTTTGTTTCAAAAGAAAAAAGTAAGAAATAAGCATTTTCTTTGATATCTTTCATAAAATAAAAAGGAGAAAAAAATTATCGTTCAAATATAACCCCCAGTGTTCTCCCACAAATTTAGAGATCAAATAATATTACATAAGCAAACACTCTTAAGTTAATAGAGGTTCATGAGTTCAGGATCATACTAATTCAACTGCTCTTTGATTGTATTGGAAAGACTTCAATAAATTACTTTTTAGTGTTACATGATAGCATATGCATATTCAATAAAAGGTGTTATGCAATAAAGTTCCAGCTAGCTCAGCTGATGAAGTCTCAGGTGAATACAAAAACTAAGATGAATACAACAACTAAGTTTCTGAACTGCACGTTCAGCTTATTAGTGCCTTTGAATTTCATATTAGATTGAGATTTGAGAGCAAAATGAGAGAGACAAGGTAATGTTGATATATTTCTCATGTATATGAAACATGTACACATCTCTAGTAGGATAACCCTAAAAAGAAAATGGAAAATATATCCCAGGGTAAGAAATTGTGTTACAAAAATTGTGTTAAGTAATCTATGTCTATGTCAGTCTAATGAATCTTCATGGAGTCAGCAGCCACTCAAGCGAGAAGTGATATCTAAGAATGCATTTTCTCCACAAGGAATTGTGAGACCGCCCATTGGATGATCATACCCGAATTCTTCCTCTGCTTGACTCAGCAAGTCTTGAAATGAAGGTTGGTTCAGGTATGATATGGGGATCACAAATCGCTTCATTTTCTCTCCAACATACACTGCAACATAGCCCTTTGGGACATCCACAGCTTTTGAAGATGCTTGGTTTGCTTTGAATGATGATGCCCTTCTGATACCAGGTAAACGAAAGCCCATTTTTTTATGTGTTAAGGAACAATGACTTGTAAACAAGATGCAAGTTTTCAGAATTTCAAATGCTCAAGGATGCGAATGACTTGTGTTGCTGCTAAATGCTTGCATCCATGAAACATATATATAGATGAAAATGGTATGTAAGAAACCCTTTCTTTGCTAGTTGAACGATTGGTGGAGGAAGGCTATGAGATGGGAATCATCCATGGGACCTATTGGGAGACAAAGGCATATAAGAGGTCACATGGTGTTGTCATTTCTCAAGTAATACATACAAGGCCCAGCTTGTGGATGCAAGAGAAAATCTATTTGGATCATGTTGCCAATAGTCTGCCTAATTCCATGGAGGGTTGCTTAAAATCTGATGTACTTGAAAAATGTGGTCCATATTGGCTCTCTTCTAGCCACAAAACACTATGTTAATGAGGTATTGATATCAGTTCCTGGACAAGGTTTACAAATTTCATTATCATCGGTAATGTCAATCTTGGGAAACATGTTAGATGTCTAAAGCATGTCTAAAAACTTATGGAGTAGAGTAGCTGTAGTGCAAAGCATTATAGGTTTTCACCTATGCATTATTAATGTAGATATCTTTCATTTCAAGTGGATAATCTGTTGGCCACTAAACTTCCTAACCCTTGAAAGGTTCCTACAAGACAATACCATGTGATATGTTGTGATCCCTTGTCACTTGGTAGACCCCATCTTAATTACTTGCCCATCAAAAATTATTTCCTCAAGGAAATTGATTCATAGAAGCACTTAGTAATATATATACACTACTACTTGTGTTCTCAAGCAACACAAATCATTTGCATCTCCTGAAGCATCAGAACTCGAATACAACTTTCCCATACATGTCCTTTTAGAACTATATATTTGTTGTTGTGAGGAGCAACAAAGAACAATGGGTTTCCGCATTCCAGGTATCAGAAGGGCTTCATTTTCTGCAACCCAAGCAACCTCCAAGGGGGTTGATGTCCTTGCAGTTTATGTTGGTGATAAGATGAGGCGGTTTGTAATCCCCATATCATACTTGAACCAACCTTCATTTCAAGAATTACTAAACCAAGGAGAAGAAGAATTCAGATATGATCATCCAACGGGTGGTCTCACAATTCCTTGCGGTGAAGATGCTTTCTTGGACCTCACTTCTAGCTTGAATGGACTATAAAGTCACACTTAAGGAGACTGACATAGATTAGTTGAGAGAAAAATTGTACAAAAGACACTTTTGTTTTTTTGTAGATTCTTCGATTTTGGTTTCTTCCATGAATCATTCCTTTGGAAGCGGAAAAGTTATTTGAATGAGAAAGCTATGACAAGATATTGTTAAAACACTTTTTTACCTTGTGTTAAATCTAAATGAATTCAAGTTTATGCAGCAATATCATAGTCAAGTTTTAGTTAATATATACTAGGCTATCAGCTAGGGGTGTATGTATCACAGTAAGGCCCACAACACATGATTAGATGATAGTCCGTATATAGAAATTAATCTAAAAAAGAAACATTTTTCGTAAAATTTGTCCTACATAATAAATCTTGCATAAGCAAATCAGGGCCAATGTGGAATCAACTAACCAACATGCATGAAAACCACAAAATATCTATTGACGTTATCACGTATCACTCCTAGATCAACTCTATGTGAAAGAGCTTTTTCATTTCTTGTTCTCAACCATCCCAAACTCAGTGTTCAAATTTTTTTCGACTTAATTAAGCTTTCCATCTATTGAAGAAATGTAGGAGATAGAGAAAGTTAGGTTGATCTGAATGTGAAACAATTGAAGAGTTCATCTACTTCAGTCCCAAAAAGTGAATCGGTAATAAACCTAGTTGCTTAGTTTCTTTAGATTCAATCTTAGAATTGATTTTTATTTTTGTGATTTTGTTATGAAAAATTGTCTTTTTCAAAAAATAATAGTTTGGATTTTATGTTTGAATGTCGAAATTTATGTAATTTGGATTGAGTTTTTCACTCTTTATTTCCATCCAATTACTTTCCAGATCTATCCTTATTGAAAGATCATCTCTTTCATTCTCAATATCTTTTCATTTTTTTCCTTGAGCCGACCATGGAACAAAATACACATTTTAGCCATTTGCTGCTAGGTTCTTCTACAATATTTGATTTTCATTTATTTACTGCTTTCAGAAACTCAAAATAATTTTGTTAAATTAATTTGGTGATCCTTTCCATTCAGTCATCACTGCAAAATCATCCATTTTCTTAATCTAGCAGTATTGTATGGATTATCATCACTATTAAGGTCGCCCTGAATTTCACAAAATTAATACAACATCTTGTGCTCAATTTGGTTAAAATACCAGAAGAATCTTGATCCACAAAGTTCAATGATTAGCCAACTGTTGTTCTATTCTATTATCCACAAAGGCCTATATTTACTTTCGTTCCCACTGAAGGTAGTAGTGACTACAACCGTATGTTAGATAGATAACATGCCCTTAGTCTAGTTAGTTATCTCCTTATATTAGACTAAGTAAGTTTCTTTGATTTGTTAAACACACATTACTGAGTAGAAGTGAATGAAGAAATGAATATGTGAAGTTAAAATATCTTCAAATGGATTTTGTGGTGAATATTAAGTGAAGAACTAGTCACAACTCACAATCATATCATTAATATGCTGTGGCCCTCAAACCAAGTAACATGTGCATGTGAATGTGCTGCTTGTGACTCAGAGTTGAAAGGAAAAGGTTACCATAATGAAATGGAAATGGGGCATCCCTCACATGAATGAAATTACTTTTTTCTTTTCTTTTTCCTTTTCAACGACAAAAATATTTAAAATTTCCATTTTACAATCTGAAGTTTTTGAACTGAATGTCTGGCTTACTAGTTATTAGTGCCATTGAATTTCAAATAACGGATTGAGATTTCATAAGGGAATTGAGATAAATATGATAATGTCCATATATTTCTCATTCAGATGAACACTTTTACAATTCTCAATCAGGATAACTAAAAGAGGAGGAACTGTTTTTCTATGTCAGAAACTGTTTTACGAAAAATTGTTAACTAATCTATGTTTATGTCAACCTAATCATTCTTCATGGAGTCAACAGCCCCTCAATCGAGAAGTGATATCTAAGAATGCACTTTCTCCGCAAGGAATCGTGAGACCACCCGTTGGATGATCATAGCCAAATTCTTCCTCAGCTTGACTCAACAAATCTTGGAATGAAGGTTGGTTTAAGTATGATATCGAGATCACAAACCGCTTCATTTTCTTTCCAACATACACTGCAAGATAGCCCTTTGGAACCTCAACAGCTTTTGAAGATGCTTGGTTTGCATTGAATGATGATGACCTTCTGATACCAGGTAAACGAAAACCCATTTCTTTTGTGTGTTTGAGGAAACGACTGGCCTAAAAGAATGACTTGTAAACAAGATGCAAGTTTTTGGAATTTCAAATGCTTAAGGATGCGAAGGACTTGTATTGCTGCTAAATGCTTGCAACGATGAACATATATATATATATATATATATATATATATATATATATAGATGAAAAGGGTATGTATGAAAACCTTTGTTTGCCACTTGAATGATTGGTGGAGGAAGGATATGAGATATCGAGATGAGGATTCATGGGACCTATTGGGAGACAAGGGCATGTAAGAGGTCACATGGTTTTGTCTTAGAGGACTTTCTCAAGTACCAACAGATTGCCCCCACTTGAAGTTAAAACAGATGTATACATGTGTGCAAAATGAAGTCTTATGTACTTGAAAAATGTGGTTCTTTTCTAGCCTCAGAACATTATGTTTCAGGGCTATTGATATCAGGTCCTGTTCATGGTTTTCAGATTTTCATTATCATCAGTAAATGTCAATCTTAAGAAGCATGTGAGATGTCTAAAGCATGTCTACAAACTAATGGAGTAGAGTAGCAATAGTACAATCCATTAATGTAGATGTCTTTGATTTCAAGTTGGTGATCTGGTTGCCATTATGTAAGAAGGTGGGGTATGCCCTCTCAGTGAACGTCCTAACCCTTGAAAGAGTCCTCCAAGACAATACCATGTGATCTCTTGTGACCCCTTGCCACTTGGTATACCCCATCTTAAATTACAGCCCCATCAAAAATTATTTCTTCAGGAAATTGATTCATCTATTAGTAATATATATACACCACTTCCTGTGTTCTCAAGCAACACAAAGCATTTGCATCTCCTGAAGCATCAGAACTCAAATACAACTTTCCCACACAAGTCCTTTTAGAACTCTATATTTCTTGCTGTGAGGAGCAACAAAGAACAATGGGTTTCCGCATTCCAGGTATTAGAAGGGCTTCATTTTCTGCAACCCAAGCAGCCTCCAAGGGGGTTGATGTCCCGAAAGGCTATCTTGCAATTTATGTTGGTAATGAAATGAGGCGGTTCGTAATTCCAATATCATATTTGAACCAACCTTCGTTTCAAGAACTACTAAACCAAGCAGAAGAAGAATTCGGTTATGATCATCCAAACGGTGGTCTCACAATCCCATGCAGGGGGGATGAGTTCCTAAACCTCGCTTCTGGCTTGAATGGACTATAAAGTCATACTCAAGGAGACTCACATAGATTAGTTGAGAAAAACTTGTACAGAAGGCATTTTCTTTTAATTTGTAGATTCTCCATTTTGGTTTCTTCCTTGTATCATTCCTTTGGAAGTGTCAAAATGTTATTTAAATGAGAAAGTTGTTACATGACATTGTTAGAACTTCTTTACTTTTTGTCAAATCTGAATGATAGCTAATATATGCAGCAATATCATAATCAAGTTTATGTGAATATATATCAGGCTATCAGCTTTTGATAGGGATTAAGATCAACAATTGTTTCCTAGATATTAACCAAAGTTGGCAATGGTCCTTATTGCTGCTCTATTGTAGTTCTAGTACTTCATTCTTTTTCCTTGAGCTGAACATGAAACACAACAACACCCAGAATGATTAGCTTAGCTGTTTTCTGCTCCACAGAATGATTAAGTTAATTTTGTTTTCCTTTCCATTCCATCATCACTGCAAAATCATCCTTGTTTCCTAAGGGTCATTGATTCTTTCCATTCTCCTAATTCATCAATGTGCAGCACCATCAGTCCTTCATAAGGATTATTACTTGTTTCTCGGGCAGAATTGCCTGGATTATCACTACCAAGGCAGTGTTTCCCTGAATTTCACAACACTAATAAACGATATACCCCATTTTGGTAGAAAGATAACAAGAATCTCTGTCCACACAGATTCAATGATTAGCTAACACTTTTCACTTGGATCTCTGATTAAAGGTAGTGACTCCAACCATGTAAATATTTTGAGCTGATAATTGATGCCATAAATATTAGATTGATTAAAGAAAAGTAATATAAAGAAAGAAGCATTAGTTCATCAATAGGACTCACGGAAGTGGTCATCAACCAGGTTGATACATTAGCAAAAAATTGATCATGCAAGTAGATTTTCAGTCTTCCAAAGAAAATGGACAAGCCTTCCACTTAACAACTTGAAATAAAGGGTCATGGGAAAGTTAAAAAGAAAGAAACTGAACAAAATTAGAGTGAGAAAGTTTCAATAATCTGTGTTAATAAGATTTTGTTCCGGTACATCTTTCCATTTCTCAGAGAAGGATAACAAAGAAAGATGAAAAAAGTATACAATGTTAGACTGTTCCTTTTGTACAAAACTGAATTGGTCACTAATCATTTTAATTTAAATCTTCTTCTCCTTCATGACCTACGCAAGCGAGAAGGGATATCTAGGAATACATCTTCTCTACAAGGGATTGTGAGGCCACCCATCGGATGATCAAATCCAAATTCTCGTTCAACTTTACCCAGCAAGTCTTGGACTGAAGGTTGACTCAAGTATGATCTAGGAATCACAAACCGCTTCTTCTGAGTCTCTCCTACATAAACTGCAAGATAGCCTTTTGGAACGTCAGAGCGCCTTTGAAGACCAGGCAAGCGGAAACCCATTTTAGAGCAAAAGAATGATCTGAACAGATTTGTGTTTAAAGAACTTGGTGATTAGAAAATACAAAGGAGTTTTACTTGTTTGTGACTTCAACCATGACTATCTCTCTATATACACAATGATAGAGGTTCAGTGTAGAGATGATTGAAGAAGAACTATCCAAGTGGGGTCTAGTGATAGACATGGCAGTTAAGTGTCACATGATGCTGTCTATCATGACTTCTAATAAAGATGAAGGAATGATGTGTGACTGAATGGCCTAGTTTTGATTAATGAAACAAGATGGTACCCACTTGAAACTTGAACCACGAGAAATCTATAGATATCAACACCTAATGCTTATCTTAAGATCCAGCTGGGTTGATGTATATGAGCAACATTGTCAATCTAAAGAAACATGTAGTTGTCTAAAGCATGTCTACCATTGAAACTATACAGCAATCAATGCATGAATTAACATGAGGTTTCACCTATGCAGATATCTTTAATTTTTCAAGTGGTATGTTGGCCATTATCTAAGAAGGTAGGGTATGTTCTCCCCTTTAACTTGTAATCCTTGAAAGAGACCTAAAAGGCAATACCATGTGATCCCTTGTGTCTCATGTCCATGTAGAGCCCATCATAGCTCTGCTAGAAGTCATCCATTGGTGAATTGGTTTCTGCAGAGGGACTTAGCAACTATATATACACTATATCTTTAGTTCTCAAGCAACACAAATCATTTGCATCCTTAAGTATCAGAATTCAATTATTTCTTTCTTGTTCAAATCCTTTGAGATCAATACATAGCAACCAAAAACAATGGGTTTCCGCGTTCCAGGTATTAGAAGGGCATCATTTTCTGCAACCCAAGCAGCTTCCAAGGGGGTTGATGTCCCAAAAGGCTATCTTGCAGTCTACGTTGGAGATAAAATGAGGCGGTTTGTGATTCCAATATCATACTTGAACGAACCTTCGTTTCAAGAATTACTAAGTCAAGCAGAAGAAGAATTTGGATATGATCATCCGGCGGGTGGTCTCACAATTCCATGCAATGAGAACGAGTTCCTAAAGCTCACCTCTCGCTTGAAAGGGTTGTAAAAAGAGCTAATGGAGAGAGATAGATTAGATGAGGCAAATGTACAGAAGGAACTTTCTTTTGTTGTAAAGATTTTCATTTTTTGGTTTCTTCCTTGTATCATTCATTTAGAATTGGTAAAATGTATCTAAATGGGAAAGTTATGACAAGATATTGTTAAACACTTTGACTTTGGTCCAATTTCAATGCATTCTAATATATGCAGAAGTATCATCATGAAATTTAAGTTACTATATATCAGGCTGTAAGCTTTTAAAAGGGATAAAGAGCAGTAATTCTTTTGGAAATATTGACCAAACATGACCCTAGCATAGAACACAGAGCACATTTATCCTGATCAAAAAATAAAAAATAAAAAAGCTTAAGCCACTCAGTGTTGGATTCTTCTATAATAGTAGGTTCATTTAGTTTCTGCTTGCAACAAAATAGTTATCTTCAGTTAATAATTCTTAGGAACATTGATTTTTCCATTTTCCTAATATCAGGCAGCACCATCACAGTTGTTACATGATCACATGAAACTGCCTAGGATGTCTTGTAATTAAAGAAGAAGAAATTGTGTGTGGCTGCATTGATGCCCCCAACTTTTTAGCATAACATGGTACCCACTTGAAAATTGAAACCATAAAATTATGCACAAATCAGCACCTAATTGGCACATACAATATTATCATGGTGGAGTCTTTTAACTTGGTTGGTTTTGTAGAAATAATCGTTTTGAATTATTCAGAGTATGAAACTTGCAATAGATGTCCTTCTTGAGCTCAGTTAATCAGTAGATAAAAATTATGGCTTGTCAGTCATGCATAATAGCTTTTAAAAATAAAAAAATAAAAAAGTTATAATTGACTTCCACCTACTAAATACTCTCTTAAGGTTGACACATGATAATTGGTTTATCTTCCAATGAATTTTTGGAAATGAATTAAGATTAGATTTGGAAAAATCATTTCATATGTTGGACAGCTAATAATCAATAGAGTTTTGGCTGGAAATTTTGGTTGGTCTAACTAACCAACTAAATTAGCATTTTACAAAAAGAAACATTATTCAAATGGAACTTTAATCTGATCTTGATAGCCTATCCATCTTCTAATCAAGAAATAGCTGTTGACACTGAATCTTGAATTCTATGAATGACCCCAACAAGTCTCTGAAATTGACCAGAAACTATGCATTATACATCTGTCAAAGTATCTTGTGGGGGCCACCTATAGGCTGTTCTCATAATTTGTCAATATTCAGAACAAGTAAGCAATCATAGTCACAACTCGCAAGGGCATCAATAAGCTTTTGCTATAAGAGAAATTCTTGTGTGATCTTGAAACGTCACGTTGAATATGCTCTTGACCACACACAGATTGACATTTCAGCTTTAAGCAATAGATCATCTTAAATTAGAGGCTAAAAATATCATCCTTTGAATGGTTAAAAACATTTCTAACATGGCGTTCCATAGCCGCACAAGAATTTCTCGCGTTATCACTAATCCCTACCAAATTTCCTCTACAAAACTGATTCTCCCAAAGGCCTTTCCTTTCATCTATAAATAACACAACATATCTAAGCATTCCTTCATCCAACTAAGTTGTGAACAAAAAACATCTTCTTCTTCTAAGTGACTAAAGTTCTAAGCAACAATATTGTGATGGCTATTCGGTTGCCTAGTGTCTTGAGTGCTAAGCACATTCTTCGCAGATCGAATCTGTTCACAAACCAAGCAGCCGCAGCATCGTCACCGGAAGTTCCTAAAGGCTACTTTGCAGTGTACGTAGGTGAAGGCGAAAAGAAGCGATTCATCATACCAGTATCATTCCTCAACCAACCTTCATTTCAAGAACTGCTAAGCATTGCGGAGAAAGAATTCGGATTTAGCCATCCGATGGGCGGCCTCACAATTCCATGCTCGGAAGATGTTTTCATTAATCACACCTCTTGCCTGCACTAGATTGTGATCAATGGCCAAAATTAAATCATCAGAACTGAAGAGCTAGTTCTGGTTTTTTGCCTTTCAACATGAGGTTGACGAAAACTGTTTGACTCGTGTAGAAAGGTTTTTATGTAGAGTGATGGGGGATATCGTTGACCATATCAAATGTTAACATTTGATTTTTGTTTCCCTTTTTTCTTCTTCTTTTTTGTGCTGAATGTAACATTTGGCTGAAAAATAACACTAAACATAAATTGGAATCTTTTTCTTCTTTCCATATGAACTTCAATCTTGTTTCACTGCTGAATTAATATATCCAGATTCAATTGTATTATTCGGATAGATTTCTACCTAGATACCACACTTCTAATTCTTCTTTTGAGTTTCTGCCTTCCTTTTTTTAGCTCTGTCTTTTTAGATGATTTTAAGGGGAGCTATTTTTCCCAAGACAATGGATGCGTAGTCTCTTTGTTTTTTTGGGCGGTTTGCCTCGTTTGGCATAAAAAAATGTAAAAGATCAAAAAACACTTTAAATTTTATAATTTATGGAGGATACATTGTTGGGTTTTGTGTAATAAAAATGTTATATGTATACCCAATTTTATACACTCATACATACACCATTAATAATGCACAAACTTTACTCTCATGACGAAATTTTTTTTTGCAAAAAGGCTATAACACTCTTTATCGTGCGCGCGAGGGGGGAAAATCCATCGATTTGAGCTTCGAAGGCCCAAACGGCATGGCCTCATGCGCGCGAGCCCAACTCTCTTCTCAACTCTTTTTACCAATGCAACAACTATTAAAGGTATATAAACACTTAAAAGGTTTGTGAGCTAAACAATGTGGGACTAGAGCTTTTTGAAATACATAAGCCTTGTTCTACTTCTCCCAAATACATTAGCTTTTGAAATACATAAGTTTTGTTTTACTTCTCCCAAATACATTATAGATTAGTATTTATACAACCAAATTCTACNTTTCCCCTTTCCAATTACTTAGTAAAAAGTCTTTTTTAGAATTAAAAAGAAGTTAGCCTTGCAGTTGAGTTCAATCTTCATATTTCTCTTCCCTGCCTTATTTGCGTACGTATATTATAAACATTTAAAATTATATTGTAGATTTCAAGAGCTAGTCATCTCTCCTGTAGTTCTTCTACAAAATGAATATTCATTTTCTTAATTATTGTTTCTTTACAAATATTGAAGGAAAAAAGATGTATGGCTCGACGTTATTTACTCGAACGACACGTGAAAGAAAATTGTATGTGTCAAAGGTCATTTTGACCATTATTTTATTTTTAGTTTTATTCATTGTAAAATCAACATGACATAAGTTAGAGTAAAAAAATACGTGTTACATAAAAGTTATTTTAACAAAAACAAATATAAGTTACTGAATAATTAAATGACTACACATTTTATGACTATAGTTTACCTTGGCAAAGTACCTTTATTGAACAATGACGATGGCCACA
This sequence comes from Nissolia schottii, assembly GCA_003254905.1. Classification (NCBI taxonomy): domain Eukaryota; kingdom Viridiplantae; phylum Streptophyta; class Magnoliopsida; order Fabales; family Fabaceae; genus Nissolia; species Nissolia schottii. The sequence goes on along the minus strand of QANU01099983.1, from coordinate 604,000 downwards.
GGGCAGAGTTTATATTCCAATTTTATTTTATAATTATGATTATGTGACATGCTTCTAATTAATCTTTCAAATAATCTGAATTAAATTAAGTTTTTAGTTGTTTAGCTTAGTTCATGTTTATCTATACATGTTTTGTCCGTCTATGCACTTGTTTCTTAAATAAGCTTTATTCCCACATTGGTTAGCTCACAAACCTTTTAAGTGTTTATATATCTTTAATAGTTGTTATATTGGTAAAAAGAGTTGAAAAGGGAGTTGGGCTCGCGCGCATGAGGCCATGCCGTTTGGGTCCTTCGAAGCTCAAATCGATGAATTCCCCCATGCGCGCACGATAAAGAGTTTTTTGGTTGTACTGAATTATTCAACGCGAATTCGCCAGCCTCGTTGGCGAATCCTGCCACGCGGTCCGCGGCTGCCCGGTCAGCCCAAACCGTGGTATATTGGTAATATGTTTGAGAACGAGGGCAATTTAATAATTTCCTTGGCAAACAGTGTCAAAGGAGAAAAAAATTCAAAACCTTTCAACTGAGATTTTTGTTATTCTAATGTTTCAACTCTAGACCAAAAGGACCAAGGCTCATTATTAACTTAACCAACTTGAAGCTGGCGATAAATATTTGTTTGGTCACTGTTCTATAATTTTTTTAATTTATTTATGCAAGCAAATATGGAACTTTGGAATTGGGCTGATTAAGGTGGTCATCATCTTCTGACCCAAAAAAAAAAAGGAAAACGAAAGCCTAAAATAACTGCTTTCGACCCAAAAAACGAAAACAGAATGTTGAGAGGAAACGACGTCGTAAGGGCACGAACTACGAACCCTAAACGCTAAAAAACGATTTTGCGCAGATTTGAGAGCTTTTGATTTTTCTGAGAGGGAAGTGGTGAAAATTGATATGACCAACAGCTCATCTTCGAAAAAGCAGGGTCAAGATCATCAGCCTGAAACTAGCAGTGGTCCTACCCCCAAAGCTCAGCGAACCAAAATGGGCAAATCCGAAGACACTGATAAGAAGGTAACCTTTCTTTCAATTCAAATTCGGATAACAGAAATAAATAAATAAAAACACCCGTTTTCCCAAAATCGCCAAAATCAAGCCTTTCCCCCAACCCCACTATTTAAGGTGTGTGTAAAGTTCGCAGCTTGATTAAGGTTAGTGTGTTCAAAATAACTTTACAGAATGCTAAAAGTGTGATTTTTAGAATGACATACAGCATGAAAACAAGTTCCTCTAGTTTACTGAAGTATACTGTTTTGTTGATTGTGTAAGTGTAACCATTTATGGGTTTTGTGCAGAACTTGGGTAAGAAGCTCAAAGATGTAGAAATAAGCGTTCCAATAGTTTATGGGAACATAGCATTCTGGCTTGGAAAAAAGGCTAGCGAGTAAGTATTCAACATTACCAATATACCATTGATTGATGGTTTGATAAGCATGTTTGGTTTTTGGGTGGGAGTTGCAAAATTGATTTTGGAGCTCTAGGAGTGAGAAATTTTCACTTCCGCGGTTTGTCATAATCAATTCGGGGTGTTCCCTTAAAAATCAAGCATGCACTAAATGTTTTTTGTTATTTTTTACAACAAAAGAAAAAGTGACCATATTTGATTTGTACAAGGTATCAGTCGCATAAATGGACTGTGTATGTTCGTGGAGCAACCAATGAGGACCTTGGGGCAATAGTGAAGCGTGTTGTTTTTCAGTTGCATTCTAGTTTCAATAATCCCACACGGGTTGTGGAGTCACCGCCTTTTGAGTTGTCGGAGGCAGGATGGGGTGAATTTGAAGTCGTCATCACGCTTCATTTCCACAGTGATGTTTGTGACAAGCCTTTGAACTTGTGAGTTGTTGTGTTCTGCTTTTGATTCGGTTGCTGGTGTGGGGGAAAAGATAAGTGTCTCGAGCCATTTGTTGGTACTTTTCTTGATTCATGGTGAAGAAGTTCCAAGTATGCTGAAAAATTAAGTGTAGACAAAACTTCAACTAACTTTTAAGTATCTATCAACACCTGACATATCATCAACAATGTGCTTATGCTTAGTGAGTATTGCAGCAGTGCAGCTCAACGCCCTGTTTGGTTAGATAGACGCAACAATTTGCCTCAAGTACTTCATTTTATTTATAAAGATAAGGTTGGATGACCTTACAGTTAATATCTATTATGCTAAGTTAGGTTAGAGTTGATGCAGCTATATGGATCTAGTTCTTGGTTATATTAGGTTGATGTACTAGATGGCCATGTAACTGGTTTTCGATGTCATTAGTCATGCAAAATGCAGACTGCATTTTTGTGAATGTCACAGTAATTTCTGAATCTTATATTTTATTGAAGTGTACTACATACACAGATATCATCACTTGAAGTTGTATCCAGAGGATGAAAACAGCTCCATGTCCACAAAGAAGCCTGTTGTTGTTGAATCTTATGATGAGATAGTTTTTCCTGATCCTTCGGAGGCTTTCTTAGCTCGTGTGCAAAGTCATCCAGCCGTGAATTTCCCTAGATTGCCTTCTGGGCATACCTTGCCTCCGCCAAGTATGTTACTTAGTTGTTACCGCTGTTATCTGTTGCTTTCTTTTGTTCCATGCTTGAGTTGAATAACAATAAATTTTGTTATATAAATGCAGTACCTGTTGAGGATGCGAGTAAAAGAAGGAAAGGTGATACCAAAGATCATTCCTTAAGCCAGTGGTTCACAAATTTCTCAGAAGCAGATGAGCTTTTACAGCTTGCAGCAGCTCGTCAGCAGGTATAGTATATATGCATTAATATGTTGTGTCATATCTATAATATATAATGTTTGTGGAAATCAAAGTCATTGTTGATGCCTTAGTACATTTTATGAATCTTAATGAGCCATTGACAGCAGCTGTGCATACTTCCAAATAGCAAACTGTGTATCATACCTGTACGTCTGTTTAGCTGTTTATATTACCATCCTAGAAATATAGTAAATGTACCTGTTAGTCTTTTTTTAAGAGTAATGTGATGTGATAGCATGAAGTTCTATTAATTCAATATAAGTACTTGTTTTATCAAAAACAAAATATAATCGGACTATTGGAGTTTTTTTTCTTCAATTTTCTCTGCACTTTGAAACATATACTCAGAGACACAGTTGTCAAGGCTCAATTCAACTTCTAAACAACGAGGAAGCCATCAGATAACATTATTATGGTTCTAATTAATTGCTAGCATGCTGCATCACTCCTGCTCAATTATCATTAAAGGATTTAATTCTGGCATCAATTATCATCAACATACTGTGGGCTCTCTACTTTCCTAATAATTTTCCATGTGGGGCATGAATATCAAATGCATAAGTTCTGGATTATCTTTCCTGCTCAATTATCATTAAAGGCTTTAACTCTGGCATCAATTATCATCAATGTATTGTGGGTTCGCTACTTCCTAATAATTTTCTATGTGGGGCATAAATGTCAAATGCATAAGTTGTGCATTTTCTTTCCATGAAGACTTTGAATGACCCAATAATCTTAACCAACTGACCGTTGTTTCGCCCTTCCAATGGCGTAGGTTCAAGCTCATATTGCCAAACTCAGGCGACAGATTAGTTTGATAGACGGGCAGCATCAGCAGCAATTTAAATCTTCTTCAGACCAATAGATGTACAATTAGGATCTCAAAGGCTTGTTTTCTAATCAGTGAGATAGCAGAGGAATGAGTTGAGTAACATGTTCCTCTGATGCTGGTTTTTTCCTTCGGCTGTGTGTAATGATTGATTTCATTTTTGTCTAAGTTGTTGTAAACTTGTAATTGTCTAAATTAGTTTTGCCCCTGCAAATAAACAAGCGGCTAAATGTGTATGATTTAATGATAAAAGTTCAAATGAGTGTCCTTTTTTTTGCTACTATTATAATATACATTCAGTATAGCTTAAAAGTTAGATGTATCATGTTGACAAGTTAAAGTAGTATGAAAATGTGAGAGATAGTAGCCTAAATATCTTTTGCTTCTTTTTTTAAAAAAAAAATTCCCATTATTTTTTCATATATAAAGTTTTTTTCCTCAAAAGATAAGCACTTGATATTTTGGTCTCTTGACTTTTAATTTAGCCAATTAATTTTTGTAATGTTTTAAATGTATAAATGTCTCTTGAAGTACATTCTTAAAGAGTGTACAAAAGGGATACAAAATATTCATAGAACTCAATGAATAATAAAATTAGTCGTTGAGGTAGTTAATACTTTGTGTATTCTCAAAATAGTAAAGTTTCTCTGCTGTGTATTGAAGTATTCTATAGTTGTAGGGATAACTAGAGTTTGGGTGGGAACTAGGGATAGAAGTGGACTTTGAGGGCTTTGCCATTAATGATGTATCCAACTTCCACCAGCTTTTATTTTTGGTAGGTTTTGCAATTCTAGGGTACTATGTTAATGTCCCTTTGAGTAGGTACAATAAGGAGACCAAAAAAATACCAAGCAGATAGTAGGTAAGTACAAAGTATACGTGTGGCATTTCAATCTATTATACATATTAGTATAAATTATTTATTGTTATAAAATGCTTAAGAGTTTGGCCCAAGGTTTCTGTTGATTGGATAGCGATGGGATGAGACTCAAGATAATAATGGGAACAAACCAGAGTCTTATAATAGAATTCATATATAACTTGCATATCTTTTCATTAATAGTTTGTATTAAAACAAAACTCATTGCATAATCATACTCTTAATATTATATGATAAAGGACCTGTTTGTTTTTTGTTCATTTGTTAATGGAGTCGTCTATTGTATTACATGTAAATTCATCTTTTTTAGATACAATTCTCACATGGAATATTGTAAAATTTTCAGAGAGTATTATAATATTTTTGTATTTAATTTGAAGTTAAAAAGATATTGTCACGAATATAGCATTTTTTTTTGGAATGCAATCAAAACCAATGACATCATTTTCCACCGCTCGTCACTTATCCAACCATCCATCCGGTCATTCTCACTTACTACAGCCACTATTGTTGTACAAAAAATAAAATCTCTTAGAATGGAAAAGGAAAATTGAAGGAAAAAAAAAACTAAGGTGCTTAAAATTTTTTAAAATGGTGAAATTTTACGCTATCAACTCTGTTGATGTTGTGTTTTATTAAAAATTGGTATGCAGTTGATTCCAATTAAAATTTTGTAATAATCTCGTAGGTTGTTGTCTATATTTAAGTGTGTTATGACTTGTCTATAGACATAATTTATGATTAGACACAACTGATTCCATTTGATCCATATAAAGTGTGTCAATTTGCGTTTTTAGTAGAAGTGGGAGTGTTTCTTTTAGCGTCATTTTCTCTCATTTTTATTACTTTTGATTTTATTAAAATTATGCAGGGATCTACTCAAAAAACAAAAAAGAAAAAAAAATTGATTATTTTTTAATTCTACTTCTTTTAAAAAGCACAAACAAGAAAAAAAATTGATTATTTTTTAATTCTACTTCTTTTAAAAAGCACAAGCAAATAACACAATATAAAAACGTTTATTTAATATAAAAATAAGCACTTTTCATATTCTAAAAGTGCAAACAAACGCGGCCTTACGAAGGAGTAGAGGTGGAAGGAATGGCAAAGGTACTTGAACATAATTTACAAATTTTAAGGAACGCTAACAAAATACAATGTGAGGTTCCATTGATAGGTTACAACAAATTTGGAATGAAGTTATAAGAAGGGGAGAGAGTATATTATAGTGAAGGAAGGAGTTTTAAGGGGGTTGGAATGATCTCAAAGAGGACCCCTTAGCAAGTGATTCTTTTGGGGCAAGAGTAACATGGCCTTCATGTGCCAAACCAATGGTTAAGTCCCCATCAAACTTAAAAGAATATCCCTTCCTTGATTTGCTCTTCACAAAAACACTGCATTTTGGAAACAAAACGGTGGGCCTTTCAAGTTTCTCCCCTCTATATAATTTTATTTTTCTTTCTCATAAGTACAAAATTTCTTTCCCCCGTTTTTAAATCCACCTCTTTCTTCCAATTAATTTGGTTCACAGAACATGAAGAGTCTATGCCATGAAGGCGATATCCACTTACCTTAGTTTTGTACGTGTCNCACACACACACACACACACACATATATATATATATATAATTTTACATTATCATCTAATCACATTATTATATCAATAAAAATTGTTAAGTCTCACATTCTCTAGCTTAAAAGTCTTACATGCAACAAATTATGATCTGATAACATTACTTTAAAAGAAACATTTTTACATTTATTTTTGGGTCTCGCAAGTATCTACCACTGAAAATAGTGACAAATTTTTTCGTGTACTATAAGTCCATTTGAAGCGGTAGGTTCTGTTCACAAGTTTTAAAGTTACTCAATGTCTAAGTCGGGAATCAAACCTTCAATATTTAGTTAAAGAAATAAATGACCGTTATCACCTCACCTCGACTCTTGTGGTTGAAAACATTTTTACTTTATTTTTTTAAGAAAAGAAAAACATTTTTACATTGACGGTGCCTAGCAGACTCTATACCAAGTCCATAGAATTATTGAATTACTTTCGGCCCAATATAATAAACGTGAATAAGTAAAAGCACCGTGGTTTTAGCATGAATTTGACTCATCCATTGAATTTAACCAGATGTAAATTTTCCAGCTAGGAGCTTGAATGTGTTGTTACATTTGAGAAATAAGTTTTGTCCTAAGAGAGACACAAAAAATGAAGAACACATCACAGAAATTTCGGAGACACTGCCACATATGTGTTGAGTCACCGAATTTAACCTTCAAAATATCACTATCTGACCCTATGAAACAATATGTTAAGGTGACAAAAAATTATGTTGTGGCGCACATTGGATTTAATTTATGTCTTATTGTATAGTCATGCCATCTAGTGGTAGTGGTTTAAACAGGACCACATGGGGGTAAAAAAAAACCGTGCATTGTTTTGTGACAATGTTTTCTTCTCGTAGCAAACACTGCAGTGTGGATAATAATCCAATTATGCAATACAGGTAGAGGAATTGACAAGCGTTCAAGATTATAGCTTTTGTTACAAAAAAAAATGGCTATACATTGAAGGCTATTCTTGTGTTGTTCTCTCAATCAAACAATTAATGTGAATGTTCTAATGTCGTTTGAAGAAAAGAACCAACCAACCAACCACGTTGTTGAGTGTGACCTCTCTTAGTTCCTATTCAAATTTCCTCGACAGCTTGGCTTGTTTTGTTACAATTTGCGCTAAATTAATTAATCTTTATTAGAAAACAAAAATCAGAATAGACAGAAAATCGATCGGTGACTAGTCAAACACATAAATAAGATAGTCAAATAATTGGAAGATGATAAAGCATTTTTCTTTTCTTTCTAGGAAAGCAAATCTAATTTTCTTTCTGATTGGACTAACCATGGAAAATTTAGCTGGCTTAAGTGTCCTTTCCTTTTTCTATTCGTATTATTTGTAGATAGGAATGTTGAATTGGTAGACAATTTTCTGAAGACATGACACATGAGTGTTATGGAAGTGGGACATTGTATTATTTTTGCATATGAAAACTTTAATAGTTGTAAGACTTGCCATTGCAATCAAAAAACTATGGTCAAGCAAATTACCAAATATTTTGGGCTATTGTCTAAATTATATGAATTTGGTTGTACCAAAAGTAATGCTCGTTTTATTTATTAAAATGAATGTGAGTAACTTTTTATCCGTAAAATTTAAAATTTAATTTTTTAATCATTAAAATTGTAAGTCGTAAGTCAAGTTATAATATTTTAGTTCATCATTATATTTACGTTTTCGTCAATTTATCACATTAAATGAGATGATAACAGCTAATATTGCAAATAAGTCGTGACATTATCGGGGACCATATATGAGGTCGCGAGAGCATATGATTTTGTAAATAAAGTTATGGTAGTAACTAAGATTTGTAGTCTTAATTAAGTGCTACCATAATCACATTTTTAGTCTCGAGTAGTGTCACATTCTCATTTGAAAGTCTAGTTGTTTCCACAATTACATTTGAGTAAACCATTGAAATCGTCTCCAATGTTGGAAGTACCAATCAAGTATGCCTTCAATGTATGGAAATTATCAAATTTGTCTCTGAAATTGCCAAAAGTCAATTAAATTAGTATTTAAGATGGACTAATTTGATTGACATTGAAGGACTAATTTGATCAACTTTTAGTAACTTTGAGAACGAATTTGATAACTTCTATGCTTTAAAGAAGAACTTGATCAATGTTGTCAACATTAAAGACGATTTTGATGATTTACTCATTACATTTTAATATCAAGTGGTGACATATTAATAAAAATGTGAATGATAAAAAATTAAATAACTAATTTAATCTACAATTTATAATTTTAAAAATTAAAAAATTTAAATTTAAATTTTAAAGATAAAAGTGATTGAGTTTATAATTTTAATAAATAAAAGAAATGCTATTTGAAATTTGAAGATAAAGCGATGATATTGAGGTCAAGACCTGGAAAAAGGTGAGGAACACTGCAACAGACACGCGGTTGGTTTTCTGAAAGAAAAAAAAATGAAATTATTTTTGCACACCTATTGTACACCTAGGCTATTTTTGTAAACTCAAATTTAGGTGGTACAAAAACAACTGTCTCTGCTCCCTCCCTCTTTTTCACAACTGAAATCGTTTCTTTTTCTTCTTCTTTTTTCGTATTTTCTTTCATTTTTTT
>QANU01099983.1:570880-595149 GCA_003254905.1 Nissolia schottii | reverse complement strand
GTTCTTTATATATATATATATATATATATATATATATATATATATATATATATATAAACCCTTTGGTGAAAACAGACACAATCTTACTAAAGTAAAAGACCTAACCTTTTTGTTGCTTGAGACATAATCAGTTTAAATAAACAGACACAATATTTTCGTGAACTCAGACCTAACCTTATTAAACAACATGACCTAACCGTTCTTTATATATATATAAATCCTTTGGTGAAAATAGACACAATCTTACCAAAGTAAAAGACATAACCTTTTTGTTATTTAAGACACAACCAGTTTAAATAAACAGACATAACCTTTTCGTGAACTCAGATCTAACTTTATTAAACAATATGACATAATTGTTATATATATACACACACAACATAGGAAAGTATTTGATGGAATTTGAACATAAAGATGCATAGTTGGAATAAGGAGTGCTTCGGCAGTTTATTTGGCAAAAAAAGGAGGTTGCTCAGCCGTAGTGATGGCATTCAGTGATCCCCTAACTAAAGCCTAGAGAAATCTCTACAGGTGGAATTGGAGGAGGAGCTGAACTTAGAAGAAACTCATTGCCCGTAGAAATTGAGAGCCAACTGGATTGTTGATGGGGACAAAAACACTCATTTCTACCACACCAAAACAATCATCTAGAGATAGTGATGGAAACTAGATTGATAATCTGGAAACCTCAAAAATCACGTGGTGAATTTCTTTCGCGCGCTCTATCTTAAAGAGGAAGAAGTTAGAGAACCGCTCTCAAAACAGGTGTGCTGTGCAATAACTTGGTGCGCAATAATCATGGCTAAAAAAATGGTTTGATTTTGCACAGTGTCTAATGTCTGTTACATGTGTGTCTCTGATCAGTGTGTACAATTTCACGAGCCAAAACAATCAGAAAATCCAAATCTTCACCAAGTTGTACCGATCAGTACACTAAGAAAGAGAAAGATAGACATAGAAAATTGAAAATTTCTTGCTACCTATCACTTCTTCATATAGCCACACATATACACCATTTACAGGTTTGCACTTCACAAATAAAATTAAGGGAATTAATCATTTCATATAAAAATTAGGCTGATTTGTGCCACCATAATTGAAGTTTGTTGAAATTGCAATCTATTCTAAATTATATGTTAAATTGCATTTCATTCTATTTTTTTTTTTTGGTGATAGATCACTTATAATTTGTTAGATTGTTGTTTTCATTTCATGTATTTTTATTTTTAAAAGTTTGTGAATGAAATAATAAAATAAGTGAGAATAGTAAATAATTGTTTCTAGTTTTAAAATTTTATGAAAAAAATAATAAACATAAAATATAAATAATAAAAAATATTTTATTATTTTCATTGTGCAATTTATCCTAAAAAATTAACACATGAACAAGTTATGTGTGAAGAATATGTTGCTTACTTAAATTAGTGCCGAACAAAAAAGGCACAACTAAAGTAAACTGGATTTGAAAAGAATACTAGGTTATCCAAGATTTTCAGTCAAAAAGAAAGGAAGGCATATTTTTTTAATGTGTTTTTGAAGAGGCTCTGTCATTTAAGCCCTGTCCAAATTGCCAAAATAATTGCCCTTTCTTAACGATATCATAGAAAAGAAATCCGGTGGCCTTGAATGACAAACCAGGAGGAGCCAGCCAGAGTTGGCTTTTCCAATCATGCATAGCCACCACTTGGGTTCAAATCTTAGGTCTTCTATTGGTGAGTGATCACTTAATATCTCTCCAAGCATTTGATGACCCTAAAAATATGTCATCGCCCATAATTGGGACGAGTCCTTTTGAAATGCAACATTTTAGTCTTTTAAGATAAAGTGTCCATCACTTAAAATTAAAATGTCATTTATTATATAATATAAAACATAATCAGTATAATTAGCGTTTTAAGAATATACAAAAATTTCTCCTAAAATAAGAAAAATTCTTGCATACACATAGAGCATCACATGTCTGTACTCACAGTTAAGATTGTTAAGATCTCGATTTAAATTTTAAAATGTTACAATCTTATGTTTTGAAGAGATCAACTAATCTCATTGCTATCAAGGATCAAACAATTTTACGATTTGAATCGTGCTAAGATTTTACGTCTTACATTTTTATTTTACTCTTCCAATCTTACATAAAATCTTAATTTTAACAACATTGCTCACAAACAATAATAAAATGTATAGAATTCACCACTTACTTACAATTTTTCCCTAAAATCACATTCTATTATTACTTGTGAATATAAAATTATAAACACATAACACCAGTCCATGTATGTAAAAGAATTTCTAGTAAAATATAGAGAGAGATTGGGTCCATGCTGCTATGAGGAGGACCAACATAGAGTAGTATAACCATAGGGGGGGATGGATCCCACAATGTCCTTGCCACAAATACACAAACCCCAAAACACCCGTGGCCTGTCCTTTAAACCCCACTCTCCCACATGACCCCCTCCCCTATCTCTCAATAAATAACCCTCCTCTCCCCATCTTTCTCCTCCCATCACCCACTACTATTCTTCACACACTACTATCCTATCCTCCTAAACTCCTAAAGTCTCAAAACAACACAAAAGCTACTTATTTTAAAAAAAAAATGGCTATTGGGAAGCCAAACAAGCTTAACCAAAGTGCGGTTTTGAAGCAAATCCTCAAGAGGTGCTCTAGCTTAGGGAAGAGAAATGGCTATGATGATGATGGCCTCCCTCTCGACGTCCCGAAAGGACACTTTCCCGTCTATGTTGGCGAGAACCGGAGCCGGTACATCGTCCCGATCTCCTTCCTGGCTCACCCAGAGTTCCAGTCGTTACTCCGGCGAGCCGAGGAAGAATTTGGGTTCGATCACGACATGGGACTCACCATCCCTTGTGAGGAAGTCGTCTTCAAATCCCTAACATCAATGATCAGATGAAAAAAAAGAAAAAAATATTGATGTGAGGATGAAGTCAAAGATGAAGCTGCATCTTTTGTTTCTCTTTTTTTTTCTGTCTTCATCATCAATTATTCTTTTTAGCATGTTTGGATTATCGTTGTAGTAACTCAGAGTTGATTATCAACAGCTGAAGCTCAAAATTGATTCAGGTGTATCTCATCTGAAAATCAAACATGTCCGTTATTTTTTTTGGGGGTTTTTTAGTTGAACAACCCTATTTGGGGTTGTTTGATGTCAATTATTATTATGTGACCCTAACTTTTGTACCCATGAGCATTATTTTCATGAGGTGAAAAAAATTGTATAAAAGGTTTGAGGTTTTCCTCATGGAGGCTTCTATACTATGCCCTGTGAGAGAAGTTAGTTATTATTATGTGAATGAATGAAATGCAATCAAGTTCATTTTCTGCTGTACTACCATTGTCACTGTGCCCACTCTTCTCTCTCCAACTTTTTCTTAAGGAAAATTTATGTGCATTTGTAGGTTATACTAAATTAGGAATTTGGATTTTTTAAAAGGAATAAGTTTGAATCATTTTAGTGTTTGAAACTAATAAATTAACATTTTAGTGTCTAAAGTTGCAAAATGTGATTTAGATTGATTTCTTACTTTGTGACCACATTTTTGATACGATATTGTTATATTTTTGTTGATGTTACTTGCTAAATGAGATTATGATAATAATCGGATGAAAATCTGACTGTAGGCATTATTTATGCAAATCTTAATTATTATTACAATTATATTTACCAAATCAATTGTTATAATCTTATTTAATATTATAATAAATAAACAAAATTAACAAGACAATTATGGAAATAGGATTAGAAATTTACATAACTCATTTTTTTACAACTTAAACACTTAAAGTGACTCGCGATTAAAAAAAACATAAAGTAACAGCAATTCTTACATGTAGCTTTGCCAAGAAAAAATATTTTAATCATATTATTTCACAAAAAGTATGTATTATTATTCATAAAAAAAAAAGTAATTAAAGGTATAGGGAGCAGAGCATGCAAGGTTGTCAGAGAGTACTCAGGTTGTACGGATTATATATCTTTGGTTTATCGAAACTAGAAAAATTAAAGAATGCCTCACTTTGTAATATTACCATTTGGACAAAAATTTCTTTATACTAAACTTTATATGAAACCACAATTTTGAAGTTTTAAATAGAAATTCAAGAATAACTATACTACCTAAAGAATAGTACACTAGGCCGTACAAGAAGAAACTCAGATGTTAACGCAGATTAATTTAAAATTTATGTGTTCAATGCTTTTTACCAAAGTTTTTTACTTTGCATACTCAGTCTCTAAGATTAAATGTCATATTTTTTATGGTTGATCTCCCTTAAAATTTCAGCCAGTAGATGTTTGCTTACGTTCATTTTCTTCCCCCTCTTCTTTTATTAAATCTTAGTGCAAATGTACAATGACCTGTTAACATATATACACAGAAGAGAATTTGAGTTTGTTACGGAAGAAACCTCTGCCAAGGTATGAATTTCGTTAAATAAAAAAAATTAAGATACCCTTCTCTTGTGAAGTCCGTTCTGTTTTGTCATCCTGTTAAATGATCGGGTTGCTTTTTTTATAAAAAAAAATGTTATTTATCCAAATGTGCGAGTTTCCAAGCAATAATAATAATAATAAAAGATTACAAGCAGCAACAACAATAATAATAGAGGTTAATTTTTTATTTACTAACATTGTAAAAAATTTTACACCATCATCTAATTAAATCTTTCGAAATACATAATTTTTGAAAAAGTGAGAGAGAAAATCAATTATTTATACTAATGTAATAAAATTTAATTGATTGACAGTGTAAAAATATTTTACATCATTAATGAATAAAAATTAAACTCATAATAATAATGTTAGGTTAGGCAGCCCTCAGCCACGAAAAGACTAGCCTTGCAATTTCTCATATAGCTAAGAAGAACAGTGAAAAGCTGATACACTTTTCATGTGGATTAATCGATAAGTTGAGAAAGGCTGAGAGACTTGGATGTATAACTAAATCTAGATATGTTATTAGTAGGTAAGAAATGAAATATAATAGATCTCAAATAAGTCCATGATTATATCTCTTTCCTGCATACAAATAATATATCACTTATTTAATGCCAATATTAATAGCCAAACATCTTTTAAATTCTAAGATTAGGTTGTGTTTGTTTTATCTTAAAAGAAAGTTATTAAAATATTAATTTTTGTTAGAGTTAAAAATGATTAAAAAAGTTTTTTTTATAGAGGTTATTTTATTTTTTATTTTTGATTAATTAAAAGTTAAGAATATTTTTTTAAAAGAAAACTTAAATTATATTTTAAAAATTATTTGAATATATGTAAACTAACTTTGTATTAAAAAATAATTATTTTATGAAATAAACGAAAACAAACGCACCAATATATGATTGAATAATATATTCAAAGAATCAAAATTTAATTCTCATGTATATTGTGCGTAATTTTTGTAGTGACTAGATTGAAAGTGATGGAATGGAGAGCTTGAGTGCTAGAGGTTATTATTAGTAAGAGCCTGCATATATATGTCATTATTAAGCATTAATTAAAGGGTAAGCAAGTTGCATACAAAAAAAAAAACTTTGAAAGCAACTAGTTAATTAATTTTTCTCCTTTAAAAAAAGGGACCAGCAGAGAAGAAAAAGCTGCCTCTGGTTAGATGGTCCTGTACGGTGTGTATCAATAATGTATCCTTTTTCTTTTTCCTCTTCTTTTGGTTTCAGCCACAAAGTACTTCTGACATTCACAACTCCCTCTTATAACTGCCTCACCAACTCGGCAACTTCCCTTCTGCTATGTTTGGTTGTCTCTAATTGTGTAATCCCAATCCAAGGAGAAGAAAGGAAATCAGAAATGATAGTAATGATATTTATTATAACGAGTTCACATAAATCATACTTTTGTGATTACGAATATTGTTTAAAAGTCATAAAAAATAATTGTCATAAAAATAAGAAAAAGAGAGTTGGGGAAGGAATAATTTTAAAAATTATGAGCAGTAATTTTACTAATGTTTTCTTATAAAAGAATAAATTTTTCTAGTTTTTATTAAAAATTTATATAAAATAAAAACATATATTATTTTTCTTCTATTTTACCGGAGAGAAAAGAGTGTTAAAAGTGTTTAACAACTATTTAAAGTAAGACTTTTTCTTTTTCTCATTCGTTTCATTTATTAATTTTTTCTCTCCTAACTGACATCTAATCCCATAATGTTTAACAAAATTGGTGGAGTTTCCATTCCTCGTATTATGATTTGAAAGTATAATTAAATTGAATTTCATGTTTAACAATTTCTTTTAATTTACTTACAATTGATTTTTGGGTGCACCAAGGCATCTACCCACAACAGTGATAATTCTCTTGCAATAACTGAGTTTAGACAAAGTAGTATATTGTTATCCAAAAAATATTTTTTCATTCTCATAGATGAAGATTAAACTCACGCCAACATAATTAAGGGATGAATATTAGAAAAAGAAAAAAAACGTTATTTATAATTCAGTATGATGGCAAAATGCTAATTTAGAAAGAAAGAAGCAAAAGTTTTCTTTTTAATTCAACTCAAAAAGTTGCATTTATAATACCAAACATGTCCTCTTCAGAACAAATATCTTCTTCACCCAATTCTTTCGTGTCCTTGCTTTTGTTTCTCTGTCACACAGAAGCTCACATGAGGATTTGATTTGTCTGGACCAATTAAAGATTTAATCAATTAAAATAAGTAATAAGTCAAAAAATATGCCAGTTGTAAACTACATGCATTTTTTTTTCTCATTATGTAGTAGGATGTGAGTGTTCTTGCAAATCTAGCCTCAACTTCTCTCGTCTGTATTTAGTTTTATTGTTGTATAATAATATCTATGATTTTTTATCTCCAATAATGCATTTGTACTTGGCCATGTACTTCATTGTGTTATTATTTGTAAATACATCAATTTCCCTTTTGAATAATTCAGGGAATTATTATTGTCTTTAAGTAGGCTAGAGTATAATTGGGATCTACTATTGAGAATTTCTCTTCTGGAATTTTTTGTCCATAAGTGCCCCCCATCAATTTTTCTCACCTATTTCTAGGAAAGATCCTATATTGAACTATTGTTTTACCTTTTGTCCCATTCTTTCAGATTCAGAATCAAATTACTGCCAGTACTCAATAATATTAATGGTTGCATTGCATTAGCAATTATGTATGCATGTTAAGAAAAAAAATGATAATTGGTTCAACAGTTTTCACGGGAGAAAATGATGAATAATTGAATATGAATGACATGACATGAGCATGTTATAGGAGGCGTAAAGTACCGTTTGGTAAGCGTCCATGAGAAAAAATACAGAGATACAGAGATACAAGGATGGTAGAGACACGTTATTTGCATTTTTTTTTTATTTTGGAGATATAAAATTTAGCTGAGAAATCGTTCTCATATATATCTCATGTATTCCTCCTTTTTTTATGTACAAAAATTAGTTAAAAAATTATCTTGAGACAAATTTTATGCTTTGGGATCCTTCTCCAAATATGTTTTTTTTTCTCATTGTCTTTATATTTAATGTCTGGAAATGCTTATCAAACACTATTAGTGATATATAAAATATGAAGTTGGATTGTCAAATGAAGAAATTATTGTATAATTAACTTAAATGTACTTAATATATACATGGCAAACCATGAGACCTAACACGCTCGTAACTAATCGAGTTTCTTAAAAATAAGAAATTTGAGTAGCATATAATATATACGAAAAAAGTCTCTTTATAAAAAAATATATATTCACTTCCATGAGTTCAAACTCTCAAAAAGAAATAATGAAAATGAGTAGCATATATTATTGGAAATTTTTTTTTTTTATCTTTCATCATCTTCTATAATCATATTTTTATCTTTATTGTCCTTCTCTCTTTTGTATACACAAAAACCAAAGGCTACCTTCGAAACCCGTTTCTCATTCTCATGCTTTTATTTCTATCAGTTGGGCAAAGGCCAAATGAAAAGGACATATGTGGGAAGAAGAGGATAGATAGAAAATTTTGTTGGGCTGCTAAAACCAAATTGGAAGAGATACGGTTTTGTGGTACCACAAACATTTTTTTTCATGTGTATATAATATATACTTGGTGGTACCACAACATTAACTCTTTCAATCTTATCTTGCTCAATACAATTTCATAAATGCAAGCCATGAAAGTGGTTGTGTTCAAATTAAGAAACTATACTTACTATTTTGAAACAACGAAACCAAACTTCTTCACATAAGAGTCTTAACTGAAATAGTAATTCGTTGCTAAATATTATATCATAAGCTAGTTTTAGCAAAGATTTCTTTAATAATTATGCTTTATCTTTCTCCTTTTTTTGCGATGGTACTTAACCCTTTAATGACTCACAAAAGGCTAAAAAGAAAATGGAAACAAAAAAGAGGATAAGATTAATGTCCCGTGATGACATATGAGTATTATAATAATGATAATAATGATAATAATTGTGAGGGCAAATCCTATCAAAAGCAAGGTGGAATATTCTGTTTAGCTTCTCATTTGGTTAGAAAATGTGCCATTTATGTGCTTAAGTTCAAATGAATTTTATCATATTAAATTTTCATATTATAATTTATGTGTAATTTTTTATTATTAATTTTTATTATATATACTCATAATTTTAATTAATAATAAAATATTACACCTAATAAAGTCATAAAAATTTAACATGAAATAGATGTAATAAGTATGAGGTGATAATATTGTTGTTGTTGTTGAATAGAAATTGTAGGGACAAAATTGTCTTATCAAATCAAAAGTACGACATATGTACCGGGGTCCCGGTGGGGAAATTATAATGTCACCAGCAGTCACCTAACCACAAAAACAGAAAACAGAGAAGACGTTTGATTGTGACGTAGGGCAGTAGAATGTTGCTGTAAAGAAAAATTTTTGATAAACCTAATTTATCAACATATATTTTTTTTGCATTTACTTTTATAAAAATATTTGATATATATTTTTATTTTATACATAAAAAATCTCAAATATTATTTATAAAAATAAATAAAAAAATAAGTAAAGTGATAAGTTAAATGTTAAAAAAATCGCTATAATGAAATAAATCTAGCGGTATTGGTATACCATGTGATTGAAGCTCTCGTAGGGACGCCACCATTGGAGTCGGTATGGATGAGCACCATGTGACTGATGCCCCCACAACTACAATAAGAGCTTTCTGTTAAGAGTGTTAGTTAATTTAGACCATTGGATTCCCTTTGTTTTTCCCAAAAAAAAAAAAAATCTAATCCTAATGATCGTATACGTAGAATGCATGAAAGAATTCATGCAACTTCAAATGCATGCATTTCCATCATACATAAATATAATAATAACGCAAATAATTTTTAATTATTAATACCCCAAATTAATACTTTGTGCATTTAGTTCATCTCATGTTATACAGAACATTGTTAAGCTTCAATAGATTGCGGATATCAACACATGCTTCTTTTCGTTATCAATAATAAAAGTTGAGATACACATAAAAAAAAACTGCCCTTCATTACAATTACACACTCATTACTTAAATTCATGATAGAATTAGGGAAAATAAAGAAGATGAAAACTGAATTTAGTTAATGTATTTGAAAAATAGAAGGGAAAAAAATGAGGTAATATAAGTAGGGTCAAGCTTTATATAAGTTCATAGTAAAATTAACGAATTACTAATATAACTAACACAACTAGAATTTAAAAATATTTTGTAACCATTTCTCTCTCTCTCTGCAAATATTAAATGAAATGAATTTGTGAATGTAACGGACAACACCATGTGCAATCTCAACTTTAAACAGTACCACGCGTGAAAATTAACAGGTCCATATAGAAAAAGACTTCCCAAACTGGTACTGCGATTTTGGGGTATTTTATACGTTAATGTTGACTAATAGTTAATTCATTATTAGTTAATATTTATATCATAATCAATTATATATATACTTGATTGTTTCAAAAATATCAAATAGTAGTTATTAAAATTTGAATAGTCTAACTCAACCTCATAAGATAATTTAAGGGGATAAGATTTTGTCTTAATTTTATAAAGGTTATCCTTAACATTATTTTTAAGACATCTCTCACACCCAAGTTTGAACATTTGGTGTGTGAAGTTTAGAATAGGTCCATTATTTATCTTAAAATAAACTCAGATGTTATATTAATAATATATAAGAGATGGCTAAAATGCACTTTGTAAAATCTGGTGCATCATGCACCTTGACATTAAATTGGGGTGTAGGATGGAGTCAAGCTTTTGTAACCCTTGATTTCAAGTGAATGTTCATCTATGACTGAAAATGCATAATTTATTTAACCGGTAACTCTCTAAAATGGTCGTTGGCACCTTTAACCTGCCCTGGCACCACCTCCCCCTTCCCCTTGATCTGTGAACCATAAACTCAAATAGCAAAGCTTCAATATTTTTCTTATCACATTCATGAACACTTAAACCCAACAACCCAAAAATCGCAGAAATGGATCACCAAAATAGCAAATTTTTCATCTTTATCTTGTGGGTGTTTTGGATCTGAGAAAATGCAACAGATCTATGTCACAAGCATAAATAAAGCTTCAAGATTTTTTTGGCGAAACACACTGGTGCTAGAAAAAAAATATCTCCAAGCCAAGTTCCAACTTCACAACATTACATCCCGCGTCCCTGTTTCGCTATGGATTTATCTTGCTATTTCGAAATTTGAAATAACGATGAAGGCAATGTTTTTTCAAACTACGAATGTTAACTCCATTACCCACAATTCGTAACAATTGTACATAAAGTATCATAAGCATTAAAAGTTAAGAACCTATGAATGGTTCCAATCCACATGTAACTTAGTACGAGCTTAAATGCAAGTAATTGCATAAAGTCAGTATTTGCAAGAGTGACCAGAGGAGAGGAAAAGAGGAGTAGGCGAGGAGAGAGAAGGAGGTTTGGCATGGTGGAGTGGTGGATGGTGGTTAGGTGTAATAGTCCACTGACACATCACACATTACCTATTACTACAAGTCACTCTCCAAAAGTCTAAGGTGCACCTAAGCCATATCCTAATATATATATATATATATATATATATATATATATATATATAGTAAAGTCTTACACTATAACATTTTAAATATATGAATTCACTATCAACAAAAAGACCCAATTTGAATACTAACTAGAAACACATTTGCAAATGCATGGGATTGGATATGCTTTCCAAGGTTAAGACAATTTTGTTCGAGCCGATTAGAACGTCTTTGCACAATAAAACTTTTCCTTCTAAGATCTAATATAAGTATAACCCTATGATAAATATGTTAAAGAAAACCCTGTAAAAAATGGAATGTAGCTTTTTTTTAACCTTTTTGATTGCCCTTTTATAGTTTATTTTGTTGTGCATACATAAACTTTTTCCAAAAAGTTGAATCCTTTTAAGGCTTTAAGCATGTGGGAGATGATAGCATGAGGGCCCAACATTGGAGAAAATTGTTGTCAAGAATCCAATTGATGAGAAGACAAGATCGCAATTGAGATTGACCCAAGTAAAATTGCTTTCTATCAAATCCACCAGTTGGTCTAGGATTGGATACTTTTTTATCCATCATAATTCAAAAGTCTTGTATTGTGGGCCCATTAATTCTTTACCCTTTTTTTTCTCCTTGGAATTGCCAATTAGCATGCCGATTAGAAGTGTGGATCTTTAGGCATCAATTAGTGTCTTGGCACCAATCTAAGCAAGATGCTAATCACCATTTTAACCCCACCATAATCCTTAAATGTTTTCAGATTAACTACCCTCCAATAGAAGTAAACATTCATGGATTATTATGGATAGGCTGCAAATGATTTTGCCAAGTTTTGGCTTTGATTTTTTTTTTTTGTTTAATAGAATAAATATGCATTTTTCTTTAAGTTGCCCTACTAATATTTTAATTACGAATTGTGTTATTTGTATTCCCTTTTGTACATTAATTATTCAACTCACCATCACAAAAAATTGTAGGTCCACTTCTAAGCAATGTGTCATAAATTCTTGTCCAATAACTCTCTTTTAAGTAGTGAGTTGAACAAACAAATAATTACAAATTATTTGTCTTTAATTATAATTTTTTAAAACTAGGGAAAAATATGAATTGAACAAGTTTTCAATCTCAATAAATATAGAGAGAATTAATTTTAGTTTCTAAAAAAATAAACTAAGTCCAATTTTTTTAAAAAAATTATTTGATTTTGGTCCTTATAAAATTTAAAGTTTAGTTAATTGAGGTTCAAATATTTTAAAAAAAAAACTATGAAAATTTAGTTTCAAGAAACTCGAACTACTATTTGAAACGGGCTAAATCAAATCATCATAAATTTTCAGAAACTTGAAATAATATATTATAATGGTGCACGAATAAAAAAAATAATAATAAACGAAATACCGGTCGGGATTAAAACCAAAACTTTCGAAAATTTTTGGATAAAAAAATAGAAATATCAAAATCGAAACTCACTACATTTATATATAGGGGCAAACACTTTTAAGGTGGGAAAAAAAAAAGAAGGCATTTTATGATCAAACATATTGTACAACCGTACTTTATGATCCTTTCTAGGTTAACAACCCTTCCAACAACGATCTTTTCCTTTACACATTGTCAACTAACTAAACCCGTGATTCATGGCATTGGCCTAGAATACATAACTATGTATTAATGATTAATAATTAATGATGTGAAAAAGTGTGGACACATATTAACACAGAGGGCATTTTGCATCATTTGTAGCAATTAACACGACCAAGTCATTATCAACTTAGCTAGCCCCATGCATTATGATACTGCCAAGGTGCCAATTATTGCTAGCACAAGAAAGTGGGGAAAAAAATTAAGAGGTTAGAATGAGTCTGCATGATTAATAGCTAATTTAATCTTCTAATCTTAACGACAATTTGAGGGCAAATATCTTGACAAATTGATTAGAACCCGTCAAGAACGATATGAGATAGAAAGAAGACATTTATTCACATCAAATTAAAATGAATCGAACTATGAGTATGATTTGAGATTTGGATTCAATGTATGGCCTATGTTCATATTTCATAGCACATGAGAAATCTTTGTCGTTATACTCGTTTTCTTTGTGTTGTTTATGATATGTATCTTCAGTGTTGTGATGTTAAAATAAAGAAGCTCTCTATGTCAAGCTTTTTGGATAAAAACTATATAGCTGAGAAAATTGAACTTAAATATTTCACATATATAGTTATTGGGTCAAAAGTACACATAGTTGATTAATTTTGGGTTGAAGTGTTTCTTAAATAATTAAAATGAGAAGTACATAATATGGAGCATGTGATGTGACACAGTTTATTCATTTTTTTTCCCCGATGAGCATGTGTCACATTTTATTAAACTTCAATTATAAAGATGACGAAAATGAGATCATTATCATGTACATTATATTGAACTTGTCTTCGTCTTATAATTTTTTTCTCATCACTTATTAGTCATCATCATATCATACTATATATTACTAACAATTCAGTTGAGACCAAATTACATAGCTTGTAACTCAAGCAAGATTTGAGAACTCTTCGAAATGGCAATGGCAATGCCTTGATACCATAACACATATTTTTGTTGTGCGCTTCATAGCTAGCTAACAGCTTTATCGGCTCATTAATTACTTGCCTTGTATATTTGTAGATCTAACTCCTCGGAGCCTCTAACATGTGTACTAGTAGTAACTATAGAGTAAATATAGTAATGAATAAAAAGTAATTACTGGTAGGATTTTTTTAACGGAATTTAAGTGTTGATCATGTTGCATTCATCTGAAAATAATGACCACGAGACTGTTTGGCTGTACTGAAAAGTCTGAAATAAATGTCAAAATTTTCGGCTAGCAAAGAAACTTTAATTGGGAACCTCCTATGGTGCAAACATCGGTGTCCTTCTTTGTACATTGAACTACTATTATGCCACTGTCCATTTTTTATTTTATTTAAACTTTAAGTAGATTTTTGTTACTTATTAAATACTCTTTTAATATGTTGTTAGTGTATTTTTTTTTATGTAAAACATAAAAGAAATTAAATCATACCTATAAAATTTCTGAAGAAAAAAGTTATGTGGTCTTCTTAATATTTTTTTTTTATATAACTTGAATTTTAATTTGTGTATTAATGTAGTGTATTAATACACGAATTGTTAATTTTTCAGTAGATAAGAATTTTAATTTGATATTACAATTGGGAATATTATTATTTAGAATTTAATTACTTATTCAATTACATTTATTAGTTAGTTTAAGTGATAAGACACTTATTTCCATTAAACAAAATATCATATTTAAGCATTATAGATAAAAATAACTAGTTTGAGTTAAATTAGGCAAGATCTAATAAACTTTAAATACATGAGATTTCAATATAAAAAATAGGGTTAATTAAGTTTTTTATCCCTGTGATTTGGGAAAGTTTGGTTTTAGTCCTTGTATGGAGATTTTAGTCCCTGTAAAATTTGATAGTTTGATTTTGGTCCTTGTTAACGTTTGAGAACTAAAGGTGATGACGTGTCAGTTAGCTCCGCGAACATGGCGTGTCACGTGAACTCGCCACGTGGCATGACCCGGCTCACTTCTAATGGCCCATAAACCCGGTGCAAACCGTGACCCAACCTGGTTTTTTTTTAAAAAAAAAAATTAAATTCCTAAATCCCCAAATCCCTCTTCCTTTCCAGGCTCCCTCCTCCTCTCCACCCTCCATCCCAAACACAACTCCTGCTCTCCGTCTCCGTCGCCTGCCCCGTCGCCGGCGTGCTCGTCCCTCTGTCGTCCCTCTCCCGTGCTCCATCCATCGTTCCAACAGCCCAACCTCCATCCATCACTCAATAAACACCGACAACTTAGCCTACCAATTCAACCAGATTTAGCGACTAATATTTCCATGAGCACAAATCTAAGCAAAAACTCTATTCCAAACAGTTACACAAAACAAAAATTTCAAGCAAGCACCAAGCAAATTTTTAACTCATCAAGTTCCAGCTTCAATGGTGCTTTACTACTCAAAGAGGAAGTTACCTTCTCCTCGTAGCGTTTCGGCCAGCGTCGCCTTGCTTCCTCGTCAGTGACTGGATCTCCGACGAACACGGCCCCAGAACCTTCATCGTCACTTCCGTTTACCTCCACCTTCGGAGGAACGTCAGCTTCTACCTTCATTTCCTCCTCTTTGACCACAGTCAAAGCTGCTTCAGCTTCTTCAACTGCTGCACTCCTCAAATCTGCCTTTCCCTTGGACTTCTTGGACGACCGGCCAGATCTAGAACCACCGTCAGCAGTGGGTGAGCTGCCTTTGCTCTTGCTCGTCATGGCGGCGGCGGAGGAAGTAGAGGACGTGGTGGCGAAGCAGCAGTTAGCGCTACTGCACAGAGTAGACAATAAGTTAACAAGATATTTTGAGTTGTTAGTTGTGGGTATAAAAGTGTGGAGGAGAAAGGAAGGGCAGAGGGAGCATGGGAGAGGGACGACAGAGGGACGAGCACAGGAGAGGGACGAGCACGTCGGCGACGGAGACGGAGAGCAGGAGTTGTGTTTGGGTGGAGGGTGGAGATGAGGAGGGAGTCTGGAAGGGAAGAGGGATTTGGAGATTTAGGAATTTAATTTTTTTTATTAAAAAAAAACGAGTCGGGTCACTGTTTGCACCGGGTTTATGGGCCGTTGGAAGTGAACTGGGTCATGCCACGTGGCGAGTCCACATGGCACACCACGTCCGCGAAGCTAACTGACACGTCATCACCGTCAGTTCCCAAACGTTAACCAGAACCAAAATCAAACTACCAAATTTTACGGGGACTAAAATCTTCCTGCAGGACTAAAACCAAACTTTTCCAAATTACCGGGATAAAAAACTTAATTAACCCTAAAAAATATTACATTTTTAACAATATGTGATTGGACTATTGTATAAAACAAATATAAATTATCTATATATATATATATCAATTAAACTCTATTACTTAATGATACATTTTTACATTATTGAAATATTTGTACTCCTTATATAATTATTGTAATAATTGAATCTTTTAAATAATTTCATAAGATAATTAAAGGATATTGTAAAGAAATTAACATGACAAAAGACGAAAGATGTTGAAACCTTTACTTTAAAATCGATCCATGTAATTTGCACATTTTTGCAAATCACAAATATATAAATACACAAACAAACGGATCCATCCCCGTTTGAACTATTCAGAGACGGGGATATATAATATAACTCCCTCCTTTTCTTAATGAATAAAATAATAACAATAATTAAACCAAGCTAAGACTCATAATTTTTTCATCATCATCACTAATTAGGGCCCACAAAAAATAATACCCCAGAAAAATAATTAAGAAAAAAGTTAGTAGTAATCAATAATCATTCCTATTTTATTTCCCTTGCAACAAAAAAAGGCCGATGCGAGAAATCCGAGTCAACTCAGCAGATCAACTCGTCGTGAAGCAACGGCCTCGATTCTCCTCCAAACTCAAAACAACCACCACCAGCCCCACTGCTCAGAACGTCCACGTGGCACCTTCTCTGCAACTCCTCGAGATTCGCGAACACCGATTCGGGTCGGGCCATGACCCGAAGCAGCTCCTCGAAGAGCGATTCGTCGCAAGGGATCGCCAGGGGCCCGCGGTTACAGAAACCGTACTCCTCCTCCGCTTCCAACAGAAGCTTCCGGAAGATCGGGTGGTTCAGGTGCGTCGCGCGCACGATGAACCTCCTCATGCTGGGACCCACGCACACCGCCACGTGTCCCGCCGGCACGTCATTCACCGCCGCCGCCGTCCGGCCCGAAGCGGTGCGCGCCTTCTTCCGCCACCGGAGGAGCATCTGCCGGATCCGAACGATTCGGCGGATTTTGCTGCAGTTTGCACTCGACAGCGACATTTTGAACGGAAAATAATCGGAAGAAAAAAAATTCCAAATCGAAAAATTGAGAAAAAGAGAAGAGAGATAGTGAAGAGTGTGTGGAAACTGCAATGGAAGGTGGTGGGATCTGTTGTTTGAGTGTGGGAAACGTCGATATATATGCTTTGGGTAAGTGTGAAATGCCACTGGAGTTTGAGATAATTACGAGATTGTGCCATTGTTTGGGGCTGTTGCCTCAATCGTAGTCAAGCCCATGTGACACGATAGGGAAAGAGAGAAATAGAGGCTGTTCATGTGGGCTTTAGGGTTTATAGCCCACTAGGCTTAGCTTCTTCGTTAACTTGTTTTTTATTTTTATTAAATTGATGAAAATTTTAGATGAATTCGGCACATATTATCTCATCGGGTTGTCTTATCAAACTTAAGTTGCATTTGGTACGAAAGACAGAATAGTGTGATGGGATAAAAACACAGAAAAAAAAAATACCGGCCTTTTCAAGCCCTAATTTTATGTCCTCTTAGGTAAAATAATTTTTGTCCTCCGTCCTACATTCACTGAAACATAGAAAATACATAAATTTTTTGTCTCTACGTCTTTATTCTTATGTCCTGTACATATGGCACTAAATGCAACTTTAAACTCATTAAGTACTTAAAGTTAGTACTACTTGTTACATGGACCTTTATCATAAGATTAAAATAATCTTATAGTTACCACCAAAGTATCGTTGGCAGAGACAGGAAAAATCTACCCTATAAGTTTTTAAATTTTTTTTTTTTTATAGATACAACTTCAAGCTTCTTTGTTATAATTTGTTAATGGTGACTTTGAAATGCAATGCACGGGGTCTCCTTTTTATAAAAGCCTTAATAAGGGTAACATGTCACCTCTATATCCTTAATGTTTTTTTTTTAAAATATTGTCATAGTTTTTCGTGTTTTTTCTTTAAATGGTTTTGTGATTATTGATTTATTTTTTATTTTATTATTTTTAGTTTGGAAGTGTGTTTACTGAAAATTTGTTTGGTGGCTTTGGAATCACTATGTTGGAAGTGAGCAAGAACCGGTCATGTGTATAACAAGATTATTTGGGAACAAGAATATCTTTCTTCTTGAGTTCTATAATCGGTTTTGTTCTTGATGTTTCTGAAGAAAAATAGACGTGGTCCCTTGTTCTCAAATTAATTTAATACATGGTACTTTGGAGCCATATATAATGCAGCAATTGTAAAAAACGGGTGTTATAGTAATGTTTATTTATAACATAAAATAAGACAAATAGACCAGCCCATTAAACAAACTACACCTTTGGAATTTTGAGAGGACAACCCTATACTCATAAAGAGAAAAGAGGAAGAGATAATTAATTATAGTTTTCATAAACTTCTTTTTCTCAAATATTGACTGGTTAGATTTTTATTTTTATTTTATTTAAGACTGGTTAGATTAACCTTATGTGTTGGATTTCATCTGCATTATTTTTTACTTGAAATGTACTAGTAAGACCTTTTTTTTAAGGGAATAAAACCAATTGAGTAACCAACAAGCTCGCATGATTTTAAAATTGGTGTCTTGTGAGTTGTGAATGACAAGAAGAGCCTAATAATTCAATTGATTTTTAGTAATATAATTCATTTCATCTTTTTAAGCTACTGCCTCTTTGATATCTATATCCCCAGTTTTTTTAATAAAATTCAATAGAACCATATATATTACATACACTTTAGTTGTAACTAGAGTGGCCAGAAAGTCTTCTTACTAAGTTAGTGTGTTTATATTTATAAAAAAATATGAAAGGAAACAATCGTAAATCAAAGAAATCTTATTTTCAGGTTAAAATACTAACAATTAGTGTAACTTTGTTTGTAGTTTAAGTGTCTAAACATGCTCACATTACATGTGCTTTGCCACAATTAATTATTATGTTTCCTTCCATCTAGCATTGAGATCATGAACTCAACCCTGATCTTTGTCTTTGAACTGCATAAGATCCAAACTACATAATAAAACACCTTATGCAAATTCCAATCCATTATCCTGCGAATTAGATATGTAATTTGCACATAATGCATAATTAGCAACCATGGTATAAAAAAATGGGATCGTGCATGCGAATCATCATGATTAGGTTAATAATGAGAATATCGCGCCGTTGGGCAATTCAATTGCCATCAACCAACAAAAAAATCATCTTGCTTTGAGTTGATTAACCAAGAAACTGTTTGCTTTTAGAAACTATGATTCTATGATTTGAAACTGTTATATCCACAAGACTCGAACCTGAGAGTAGAGAATAAGTGTTTAACCACTTGAATCAACCAAGGGTATAACTTTCACATATTTCATCCGTTTGGTCAATAATTAACCAAATATATTAATTTAAGAATGTAACAACTTTTTTTGAGTGATAAATATTACGAGATCAATGGAGTAATATAGTGTATGTATTCATAACTAAATATTATAAGTAACCACAAAACTTAAAATGCAAAAAAGAATGGTAGGGAGCAAAAGAAGACATTAAATAAATGTTGAGACGATGAGAGAGATTCCATGATAACAACACTAAGGTCGAATTAATAGTTGTTATTGTTTATTAGTAAAATATAGAGAGGAGTGTGAAGAAAGTGACAAACATGGAGAGACAAAATCACCTGCACTTGGTTTGGCAATGTTTGATTTTCTTAATCACATGATTTCCCTGTCTCCCTAGTATCATTTTGGCACAGTAATCCTGATTAGAAAATAAGCAACATTGGAGATTTTCGAATATATGATGGGCCCGGCATAAGATTAAGCAGTAGACAGGAAAAATAAAATTAAGTAGAAAATAGTTGCAATTTACCACACCATAGAGAGAAAAAGGAAGTAACCTTTTTTTTATGTGTAGAAAAAGATTAATTTATATAACAGGTGTTTTTTTTCCAAACAGATATAGCAGTTTATTCCCCTTTCAATTAACGGGCACATATTGGACTCTTAAGATGTTAGCCCAATTTGTTTTTGGTCGGGCGATGTAAGCGTGCTTAACTTATTTTGTTGTGATCTTATTAGGCCCATTTTGGTATTATTTAGATACACACAAGAGTATTCTTAACAATTAAGCCCATCGTAACGAACGGTTAAGAAACATGGGCTTCTCAGATAGCCAAGCCGGATGAAGTGAATTCTTTCACCTGAAAATTGGGAAATGGCATGAGAAGATCCATTTTCGAGATAGCCGGATGAGGGTGGATGATGATTTGACAAATACTTGCTCGTAAAGTAGAGAGCGTGCGGATTTTTGAGAATTAATCTTCTCATATGAAAATTTCGCTATGACTTGATCATTTACTGATTTTTATAATTGATTAGATTTTTTTTTATCTTAGCTTTCACCTTCTTATTCAATGGACTGAGACCTTTTCTTTTAGTCACGATAGAACCACCAACAATCGGAACTTATTACTAGTAACTCACATTAAGTCCCTAAAGAAGGTCATGTGAGACTTTTACGCAAGAAAATCCCGACAATTAACAATCACCAGAGTCTCATTTGAATTGCAGTTATGCTACGTTGTTACTGAGTTCAATTCCAATATCTAAATGGTATTTTTTTTCCTTTTTATATATAAGAAATTAGCATTATAGCTTTGCATCTATCCATCAGGCGTATTAATTCCGTTGAATATTTAAGGGAGAAATAGGATCATTTTTGAAAGGATAGCCCTTGCAGTTTTACTTGTTTCTTTCCATTCCTGTGAAGTTTATGTAACAGGCAGCTCTTAGAAGCATAACATTCATCAATTCTAATCACAAGGAAAGCATATTAAGATAGTCATTTTTTGTTGTCTAAAAAACATGACCGAAAACAAAAAATGAAAGCAAGAAACAAAAACGCAAAACAAACATACTCTTAACTTTGTGTTGGACAATACCAGTAGAAAAAAATCGAGTTTGAACGCAAGGAGAGGTATAGCTTGTCGTGAGCACAAAATATCTCCTACTTCTACAAAAGCTTAATAGTTTTATTAAGAACCCACTTTTGGAAGAGCAAATTATTGCAAAACTAAAACCATGCATACTTTTGTGAGTAAGATATTCCTCAAAATTACTTCAGTATATAAAACTAGAGCATCATTATAATCTTGTTTTCTGTTGAAAGAAAGAGTATTTCACTTTCATATAGAGCACAAGAAAAATACAGTTATTGATTCAATTTACGAATGCATGTGGAATTTCAAAATGCATACAGTTAACGACATCTGCAGTTAAGAATCACAATAGTGCATCCCAAATAGCCGGAGCAGCCGACCCCAAAAACACTAGCAAGCAAATAGCGAGATGACAGCTATTTCAAAAAAAATATATTGTAGAATTTATACAACATACATATAGGGTTTAGGGTAAAATATTACTCATAAACACATTCATCATTATTAATCATCAAAATTCATAGTCTGTACTCTAAAGACATGATAACCATTGATCTAATATATAAATAACTAGTAAAACAAACATCAAATATCACAAGGGAAGAAGATAAATCACAGAAACAAGTCCAACTTAGCCCTCTAAGACTCGAAAGTAAATAAAGAAGACATGAGAATGGAGGGGGCCAAGGGAAAGTATGCCAGCAGCAAAGCAAAAGGAGAAGGAAAAAAAAAATAGACACAGGAGGGATGAGCAGAAGGAAAAACAGAAGGAAAGGAAAGAAAGACGAGAGAGGAACATGCAAATAAAAAGAGAGGACGGAGGGGCTAATATCATTTTGCGCCATGGATTTGGGTAAGAAAGAGCAATCTATGCTGTGTTTTAGGAGAATGAGTAGCAGCTCGTTAAATCAGAGTCAAAAGGTTGAAGAAGGTAAAGACGAGAGCAAAACAGAAGTTTCGTCACTAAGAGCAAAACAAAAAAAATTCAACTATGGGTAAAATAAAAAAAAATAAAAAATCAACTAACATAAAGTGAGGTCAAACGTGGAAATTCAGCTTTTAAAATAATGAAAAATTAGGGTTTCTCTCAATACAAGAAGGTGTGGCTCAATGGCTGTGCAGCACGATAGCAGCACTATAGTACACTATTGACTACCCTGAATTCATCGAAAATATTTTTCCAGGCTTCATGCTAATGACATTTAAGACACAGCAGGCAGCAACGCACCTTGTAATATAAATTTTGAACTCAATAAGACAGACTACTTATTAACACAAGGCAAAGCCGTGATAATTGAACATTCCTTTGATAGTGCAGAAAGTTCAAATGCTGTAAAATTATCAAAATCTAAAAACCAGACAGCTTCAAAAAAAATGGGAGAAAACATGGTACAGTTTCTTATCATGAATTATTTCCGCATCCTACTCCATCCATGGACAGAGAGCCCTAAGGATCTCATTGCTTTCAGTGGTGAGCCTTAGCTTCAGCCTTCGCAGCAGCCTTCGCTTCAGCTTCAAGTCTCTTTTGATACTTCCTGACTTTTGCCTGAAAGCAGAACAAACAGGAGAATCAACAACTGCTAATCCAATCAAAATCTAAATCCACCATTACAATATTCTACAAAGCACACAATAATCATAAGATGTTGAAGCAAGGTACAACATCCTTAGTTCTTGAATAATCCGGATCATTTTGTTTTTTCAAGACAAAAAAAATGGGTCATAAATAATTTGCACAACTAAGTGAGGTAACCGTATTTATACGAGTGCATTTGGAGTGCCGCAAAATTAAAATATTACCCTTCCATGTGTGCAATTGAACTCGCAAATCCGACGTCATTTTCCTAAAAGAAAAGTTTTCCTAACTAAAATGACTCTCCGATTTTCTTAATTTAAATAAAGGCAGCGACTCGATTAATCAATGTCTATAATAGTCTAATTTGCCGCCCGACATGGATAATGAGAAATAAACGGAAAACAGGACTACACCAACACTCTAAGACTACTACGCCAGTCCATAAAAAGCATAAAACATAGCAAACCATAACATATATCTCGGATCTAACCCAGTAAGAGTATTGCTAAGTATATAACTAATTAACTATTTTTCCGAGTATCACAGGACTACTAAACCTTTCTATCCAGATTGTGGACCACAATATCACTGATGCAATGAACCTAGAAAAAGGACTTAATTAGACTGCAGATCTATCCCAGAAGTGGCATCAGATCAGACTGGATCTGCAACCCAAAGTTTTGATGATTCATAAACACCAATAACAAAATAAGTGTTGTTCGGTCAAAATTAAAACCCCATTCATCAGTCACGTTGAGCACCAACACTATGTACCTCAAAACTAATAATCCACACTCAAAGCGAATTTAATGATTAAATCATGTGCGTGAATAACAGCTCAAATCAACATGGATTTATTTATAAATTATTTTAACATGTCAAACAGGTAGATTTGCAGACATAATTAGAACTAACACCCACAAAAAAAAGTAGATCGCAGAATTGAAAAAAGCATTGTAAGTCGTAACCCTAACACTCCAAAAATAACATGGTGAAACCGATGAGATGCAAAAAATGAGGAGGATTAGTGTAAATACCCTGTAGTACTTGAGCTTCATGTTGCCGTAAACAACACCGGCAGTGAAAACAGAAACTCGAACAACCTGCAATAGGAACCAGGTTTTCCAGTTAAAACCACAATAATTCTCACTAAACAAAAGGAGAAGAAACAAAGGGGAGAAGAGGAAAGTAGAAGCGTACAAAAGATAAAGTGCTTCTGCCAGAGTAAGGACCAGGCGGCTGCGTCACTGGATTCATCTCGATTGATTGATTTTTGAGCAGAAACAAACAGAGGAATGAAGGAAGGCGAAGACTGCGAGAGATGAACAAGTCTCTCACACGCATGCAGCAATCCTCGATTATCGAACCCTAGGTTGGACCATATGCGTTGGGTTTAACCGTTTTTTGGACCCAAAGCCCATGAAGTCCAAAATAAATTTTGGACTTGTTTTTGTTGATTTGGACTTTTGGACTTTTGGACTTTGGAGTATGGTATCTTTGTAATAGCGCGGAACATATTTATTTGGGATGAATTAGAAATTTCACGCATTTTGTTTCGTTTAGGTTGATCAAAGTTGGAAAATTTGCGGTGTGTTATATTTTACATTATAGTTTGTAATTCATTTGACACCGGTAAATATCTTAATCAGAAGGAGATAGACATGTCACAAAAAATAAAATTAAATGCAATACATAATAAATGAAGCTGGATCCCCATTAAAAAAAAATGTCAAGCGGTACATTTTTTTTTGGTTAATTATGTTTTTAGTCCTTGTAAAATTTGAAATTTTGGTTTTAGTCCCTGCGTAAAAGTTTAGTCCCTACAAAATTGAAAAATTAGGTTTTAGTCCATGGGGTGGGGTGAGGGTTGA
>QANU01099983.1:519057-570331 GCA_003254905.1 Nissolia schottii | reverse complement strand
GCGTCAGCGCCACGTCAGCCCAGTCAACCCTTACCCCACTCTAGGGACTAAAACCTAATTTTTTAATTTTGTAGGGACTAAAACTTTTACGCAGGGACTAAAACCAAACTTTCAAATTTTACAGGGACCAAAAACATAATTAACCCTTTTTTTTAAGTACAACAGAAGTAAAAAAAGAAAACAAAGCTAAGCTCGAACATAAGAAAGGCCCCAATAATCTCTCAACAAAATAGAAGAGATAGAAGTGGGAAAACATCTCCGCGCAAGAATTTGCTTCGTGAAGAGTATGCTCAAGCTTGACACTCCACTCTAGATTCGAAAGGTTTTGAATCTCCAAAAGAGCCTTAGCATAACGGTGGCGGGGATCGATAACTCTGCCATAAAGATCAACAACCATGAGAGAATTGGAATGACACTCGAGCAGTCGAATTCCCCTATATCAGGCGATACATAATATCCCTCAATTTGTCTATATTAACCACGATAATTCGAATAAGGTGGAAAATCTAAGTATGGTATTTGAATTTGACGGTAAAAAGTGTTGGAATATGGTAGTATAACATTATTTACAAATGTGTGGTGGTGTTAGAGGAAATTGTCATTCAAATTTGTAAATTCAAGGATTAAAATAATGAAAAAATTATAATTAAAAAACCCACCAAATGTATTTGACGAAAATTCATTTTAAGAAATTAAAAAATTACATTCCTAGTGGAACGGTGTTTTTCGAGATTATTCCTCCTTTTTTTATCTGCCTTTGATGCCGGTTTTCATAAAATAGTTTGCCCCAAGATAATATCTTGTTAGTCTTGTTGTTATTTGGGATTTTTGTCCCGTTCTCCATAAAACAAAATAAAAGTTATAATACCATATATACAATTAATTCGGATTTGGATCCTTTAAAAGTGAGGATCTCACTTTAAAAAATAAAGAGCTTTGTCTTTAAATCAATAAAATAAAAAGTAAAACTCATGTCCATTATATTGATTCAATAGTAAAATCTCTAACTTTACTTTTTAAAATGAGATCCTCACATTAAAAGATTGTTGTCTTGACCACCAAACTTCAAAGAAGTTGAATATAACTTTTGCAAATGGAGAAGTAATATATGTCGTTTAGTTCAATGTAACCAAAAGGAGTTGGGTATGCTTCAACCCAAGAAAAATACTTAGGTTGTGTTTGGAACAATGACTATTAAGGGAGTGACAAGGAAGGAAGTGATAATTAAGATTAAGTGAATGGTGTTTGAGAGTTATTTAGATGGAAGGAGTGGCATGACTACGGATGACCACCTTGTACCTTCTTGACTATTCTAAGCCCTCATTTTTTGACCCTCTAAATTGAGGGTCAATGAGCGAATAACTTGCATTTGTCTTGTCATTTCTCTCTAAATTTACAAAATAATTAAACAAGAGAGTGATTTATATCTAGCTCTTCCATTTTTTGCCTCTCCTTCTAAGTTTATTAATAGTCATGCACTTCCATCACTTTTAAATCTCCCAAGGATAGCATTAGAGTAATGGATCCGAGTTGTTATGGACTTAACCTAGTAGCGACTTACATCTCTTGGTACCGAGATACATAAGGATGCATGGCATAGTATGTCGAGATATCCCTTATCACATCTCGAGACAACCAATTTGAGTGCTCTTTATCTCGGGATCAACTGATCCAAGAACAATAACTGTTACACAATAATAAAGACCATAAATAGTCACCCACACATTTATAACGACGGTTCTATGCTTCAATAGCATCATCAAGGCTTTAAACAACTCATTTATGTTCCATTATGAGCTGTTATACATATTAAAACACCTATAAAGGGATAGCTACATGGAAAAACTATATAAAGTAAAGATACTATACACAAGAAGGTACATTTTGTTCATTTTAACTACTCATATAAGATAAAAACATACTTTGGCATTGAAGTGTCTTTGTAGGTACCACTGCTGCCATCTTGATTCTGATTGGAGATTGAAGACGAGGTTCATCATTCCAAATTCCTAATTTACACCAGGGATTGAGTTACGACTCATCTCAATACTGACTGAATTGTTCGTAACATTGGCGCTGTCTATGGAAACGATAAATTATCATAGACGATAATTCATTCGTGTCTTTGTTTCAAACGTTTATTGCAAAGAGATAATGAACCCAACACTTCGTCGTTCCAAGGTCCAGGGGGTCAATAACGTACCCCGCTTGATGGGTTGAACACCACGGATTCTAGGACAAACCATGAGAGGGCTCCACCCAGGCGTCCTGAGCAGAGACCTAAGGATCCTGCACATTCGGGTCCGGCAGAGCATGGTGCTAATTCCATATAAGCAATGGAATCTATGCATGATTTGCGAAAAATAGTCCAAGAATAGCAAAAAGAAGATTGACATGCTTGAATCGCCAGGCACGACAACTCATATCAAACAATGCCAGGGGTGGGGAGCCATGAGCATAATTCACCTTTTAGGCATGGAATCGACTTCTAGCATCATCTTAACCAACAAAGATGGGAGTAGGGTGTACAGATGTCACACCCCAACTTAGGACGTGACCGTACGTAGGGAAACTACCCTACGAAAGCTCTAACATGACATACTAATCATGCATGAAATGTTCATAATGGTAAGTAAATAACTTTATTTATAAAATATCTTTATAACATAAATGTTCAAATAACTGATCTGAAATAAATATTGAGTTTACATAATGTCATGACTGAAATGAAATACATGAATGCTAAAAGGCGGACCCTGCCGTAGGTATCTAGAGCATAGTTGCTAAAGACTCTCATAGACCCCACTCAGAAGCAGAGCTTACCATTGACATTGAATCCTCATTGTTACTGGATGAGGGTAACGACCTCACTGTCCTCAACTGAATCTAAAAATGTTGTTGACAGAGGAGTAAGTTTTTCATCTCAGTGGTGGGTACCTTGGTGTCACACAAATAACACATACTGCATATAATATCATGACATATGGACACGCACATTGAAGGAATATAAAAAAAATTAAAGCGTATATATAATTGTTATCTAAAAGAAATTGAATAAACTGAATATAATGAGTAAACTGAATAAATTGAATTAACTGCTGGAATATAAAATTAATCTGTTGTACGTATGCCCACGTTCTCTGGCTGAGGGGCACAATTCAAGGGAGCCTCAGCTCGAACTTACTTCACCAAGATAAATCTGGGTGATTCTGATATGCACGCAACCTGGATACTTGTGAGGGCATGCATACCCTAAGTCTGAGGAGCTTTGCACTCAGGGGTCTGGTAGGGCACGCATGTCATAACTGAGGAGCCTTGCGCTCATATCTATCTACTGTTGGGTCTAGGTTACGAGGTCGTAGGACCTCCTACTGTTCTAGATTATCTACCCTAGAATCTACTGTTTGTGAAGTCTTTTAGGAGAGCTATCTTTGGTTACCCATGTTGTTAAGGTCTAAGGCTACTGATTATGATAAGTGTGTCCTAGTTAGCTAATCTTTTTTATTAGTCTGGACTCAAGGACTGAGGTCTCACACTTAGGACATGATTCCCAAGTAAGAGAGGTGCGTCACATCGAACATCTTAAGTATCAAGTCTTGCCTTAGCCACCTGCCCCCTTGTTAGGGTCCATGCCTTAACCGGAGTCTTTATTAAAGTCTTGTTACATAATCCTAACCAAGCAATTCTAAAGGATATCATATCTATGGGTCTAGGTCTTTGTCCTAACATAGCATAGCATAACATAAGCATAAATACATTTCATATAAATATATCAAATAAGCATGGCATAGCATAACATAAGCATAAATACATGTCATATAAATATATCACATAAGCATGGCATCTACCAAGCATGTATATAAATATCTAAATAACTACTAGCATGTTATAAGCACAACTGACTCTATTGATGAACCACCGAGGTGGAACCATTGGCGCGCTAGGACCGCCACTCACCTGGAATATCGCAGAACTAAGGAACATTGCAACTGAGGCTCTAAGAGACATAATATTGGCACCTAGAAATGCCAACATGAACCACCATCACAACCCATAAAGAAATCTTTAACTGGTAGGCCCTGCGATAGCCATCTAGCATCTCTTCGGCGTTCTAACATCGCCACAATGTTCTATGGACCGCCATGGGCCACCACTACCAAAGTAGCAGCACTAGGGCCTACTACCCTAGGCCATCCAAAAAGGAATAGCTACTTACCTAGGCGAAGATGTTGCGTCTTCACATAAGAGGGAGAGAGAAAGTGAGTAGAAACTCATTCTAAGAGAGAAGAAGAGTTTGAAGCTCTAAGCGAGTTGAAATAGGGGAGGAAAGCTCTATTTATAGGAGAAGGGATAGCTAAAGGGGCGGGGCAGGCCCTCTCCTGGTCCAAAAATGCGGAACTAGGCTTTTCTGGTCAGCAGTGGCACGCTACAACATGCAAGGGGCACTGCAAAGCCTCGAATTTTTTGATGTGTGTCTCGCGCGAGATGCTGAAGTGTCTCGCACGAGATTTTACCTCGATAGAGCATCCCCAAGCTAATGGTCAGGTAGAGTCAACTAATAAAGTCATCCTTCAGGGTCTAAAAAAACGGTTGGACCGACTTAAAGGCAAATGGGCCGAAGAATTAGCTCGTGTATGATCGTCTTATAAGACCATACCACAATCAACTACTCAATAGTCTCCATTCAAAATGTGTTACAGATCTGATGCTATGATTTCCCTTGAGATTGGCCAAGATAGTTTGAGGGGTTTTTTTTTTTTTACAATGAGGTTGAAAATATTCAAAAAATTAAAAGAAAAGAATGAGTTATTGCAAGAGTTACGTGATATAGCTCATCTCAGGGAAGAAGCTTTAAAGCAAAGAATGGGCAGGAGGTATAATGCTAAGCTTCAACCTAGAGATTTCAAGCAAGGTGATTTGGCGTTAAGAAGGCCTGACATAGGTCAACCTCCTCCAGGACATGGTAAGCTTGCTGCTAATTCGGAGGGGTCTTATCAAGTTCTGGAGGTACTTGGAAGAGGGGCTTACAAGTTGGGTTACATGTTGAGTACATCAATACATCATACATGGAATATTTGTAATCTAAAGAAGTTCTATTTGTAAGTATTATAAGGGTACCCTTTTTCCTTACTCAGGTTTTATCCTCAAGGGAGATTTTTTTGAGAAGGTTTAATGAGGCCCACTTTATAATGAAATTTTAAAATTTTATATATGTTTATTTGTTTTGTTTTGTTATTTGTTCTATGAAACAATGTATAATATAAACACCCGACTTATCTGGGATGCCAATAACTTCGGTCGTGAGAAAATTATATGAATGATTCACAAAATAAAGTTATATGTGTTATGACTTAAGGAAAAAAGGGAACGCTTTAACTAGTATCGCAGCATGCATAACAGCAAACAATATGATATATAAAGGTGTTGCGCAAAGAAAAACGCAATCCAACCAATTGCATATCAACTCTATCTTTGTTTTTGAGATATTCTTTGTCCCGAGATAAAAAAAAAAGTGAATTCACGATATACAAAGGCTCAATATCTCAGCTAAAGATAAACTCTGACTTTGGTCGTTTGTCTTTACGGAAAGAGAAGTCAGGCATTTCGAACACTTCAATGACATCATCTGAAGATTTTTTTTCGCTTCAGGACTTTCTTCTCTGGAGGAGCTGCAGATTTTGAAGCAGAAGCAAAAAGCTCCAGAAGAATTGGGCATTTTTCTAGGTTCGACAAAAGCAACTTTCAGTGCTTTGATGTCGACAAATCTGGTAATTTTGTTAGATATATCAGCCAAAAAGGACACAACAAACAAGTTATTTTTAAAATACCATATCATGAAATAATGAAAAGAAAACAGACAAGTCAGACAAATCTACCGATATAAGCTTTATTTTGTTCTAG
This sequence comes from Nissolia schottii, assembly GCA_003254905.1. Taxonomy (NCBI): domain Eukaryota; kingdom Viridiplantae; phylum Streptophyta; class Magnoliopsida; order Fabales; family Fabaceae; genus Nissolia; species Nissolia schottii. Next base: position 564,430 of record QANU01099983.1, on the reverse strand, counting down.
TTCTAAACTTAGGCATTTGGTGAGAAACAAGTTACTATGGAAACCATTGACAAGCCCTGTTGCAAAGGCTTTTTCCCAGTCTGATATCTCGGGATTTGGATCTAGGCAAAAATAGTTTTTGTTCCAATAAAAGGAGAAGAGTGGTTTGCCATGTACATCAAAAAAGTATGGATGCACTCTTTCTCTGAGATATACTTTGAACCATTGAATTTTGAATGAATTATGGAAGGAACTTTCAAATAGCTTGAAGGATGACATATCCTTTCTTCCTTTTAGTGAAATCCAACCCTCTTTTCCATCTCCGTACTTATAAAAGTGGAATATACTAAAGAAGACATTCAAAATGGGAGGAAGATCGAGATGGTCACATAAAGCTTTAAAAGCAAGAATAAAGGCCCAACTGTTAGGGTGGAGTTGAGAAGGAGCTATTCCAATAACCTCTAAGAAAGACAACTCGAAGTCACTAAAAAGTAATTTCAAATCTATGACATTGAAGAATGACTCATACATGTACATAAAAGGAACATCTCCTTCATCGTATGAGAAACAAATGTGCTCGTCAGGGGAGGTTGGCATGGTGATAAATTCAGTAGCAAAGTCTTTTTCTCGGCTCACTTCTCCAAGTAAGTCAAAACAATTTACGTGTTCCTCTTGCATGTCAGTCAACATCATCAGAGAATTTCTTGCTTTACCCAGTTATATTTTTTAGCATCCTCAGGACAACATAGCTAACAAAGTCTAGGAGGTATGGCTCTGCCTATAATTACCTAGACAACAAAAAGGAGAAACCAAACCCTAGAGATGTGAGGACCGAGATGCGGTGATTGACATACAAGTCAATGTTGATATGACAAGTTGATAACACAGAAATAAAACCCTATGGTTCCCCCCACAAATCTATTACTAGCCTGTTAAATTTTACCCAAATTTTTCAAAAGGAGTTACCATTCATCATACAAACATTTATAAACCCTAGCAATGTTGTTTCCAAAAGAGGAATTTCTAGAGGAGGATAATAAACAACATTCATTCGCAAATAGAAGACCTACAAATGTGTCCCCAGAATAAGTGATTGTACCAGAAACAATCAGCAAACAGATTATGCAAGCATACAACATTCTATTGGAAGACGAAGAGGAAAGAGTGAGGAAAATACTCACAGGTTGATGAAAGAAATTAGAAACAGTATCGCTGGAAGTGGGGGGTGAGGTTTAATGAAGCTTCAATAAGGATAAACCAAATGGAGCACTTGAACAAAGAAAATGATGGAAAATTTTAACGAAGAAGAAGATGGAGGTTTGTTGAAGATGGATTGTGATTGGAATAGGTTAGGAAGGAAGTTTTAAAACTTCCTCAAAAAGTTACCGCGGAATACAAAGCGTTTCGAGGCAAATTGGTAAAAACAATAGTAAAAGAAGGGGTAAGAAAGGAAAATCGAAGTCTGCTACGGTCACATCAAGATTTAGTTTCCCAAAAACGTCATGATGGATACAAGTACGATAAACATGTCAGAATCTTATGGTATTTAACTTGACATGCGATTTACAAACCCATGTTGACTGGAGGCTTATGTTACAGACTTAACCTAATAGCGACTTACATCTCTTGGTACCGAGATACATAAGGATGCACGGCATAGTATGTTGAGATATCCCTCATCACATCTCGGAACAACCAATCTGAGTGCTCTTTATCTCGGGATCGACCAATCCAAGAACAGTAACCGTTACACAATAATAAAGGTCATAAATAGTCACCTACACATTTATAACAACAATTCTATGCTTCAATAGCATTATCAAGGCTTTAAACAATCCGTTTATGTTCATTACGAGTTGTTACACATTAAAACACCTACACACAGCTAACTACATAGACAAACTATATAAAGCAAAAATACTGCACACAAAGAGGTATGTTTTGTTCATTTTAACTATTCATATCAGATAAAAATTTACTTTGACGTCAGAGTGTCTTTGCAGGTACCGTCGCTGCCATCCTGATTCTGATTGGAGATTGAAGACGAAGTTCATCATTCTAAATTCCTGACTTACACTAGGGACTGAGTTACAACTCATCTCAATACTGACCGAATTGTTCATAACACGAGTCATGCCCATTTTCAGCTGATAACTCAGTGGAATGCCTTTAACATTATATATATACCATTATTAACCGCTGACCTTGTCCTAACTGATAGAGTTTTGCAATCACTGTTTGTGTCCCTTCTAACCAGTTTTGTTGATTTGTTTCTGACTCTAGACGCATACAGAAATAGATAGTTACAAATTTTGATCGCTTTCCACGCCTTTTACTATGCTATTTGGAGACATTATTGTTCACATAAGTTTTGTTTACCTGTCACGGAAAGCTAGACAAGTATTGTTAATATAGCATCGTTGATAACATTAAACAAGAAAGGGAAAGAAAAAGAAAGATGTGAGAGAAGAAAGTGTGGTAAAGTTTATATGCAACCTTTTTATTTATTGAGGAAATTATGTTGACTTTTCATAAGTTTAATGAAATTACATTTAGCACATCTTTATTCATAAAACATCATTAACATGTCTTAAGTACTTAAATTCTATACTTTAAAAAATTAATAAAACATATAAAATTAATATTTTATCCTTAACTTAACTTGATGAATGTAGAAGATTGTAATTTTTATATATATTTAAAGATAATTTTAAAATTTTAAAAAAATTATTTTAAGAACAAAGAAATTAGTGTAAGATGGTCAAATAAAAATTTCATAAATATAATTTTATTAAATTTTAGAAGAGGTAAGTATAATTTATTTTTATTTTATTTATTATTTTTTCATTAACCGGGTACCTTTTATTATGGATCCGTGGTTTTCTAGCCACTTCTAATGTATTGGCCAGTGGCAGTAGGATTAATTTCTTTGTACTTTTAATTTTAGCGCAAGTGCATCCACTTGCTTATTGACTGAAGAGGACAGAATCAGACTTACATATAAAATGAAAATTCGAGTATTCCTTGACGGAATCTCTTAAATATTTTTCCATGTAAGGTGGAAAGGGGATTTAAACGAATGGCCGAAAGTGATCCTATTCCATTCGTAAAAAGAATTGTTATCAAAATTTGTTTATAAAGAAGGAATTATGATATAATGGCGATTTCAGATCCCATAATTTTTTTTAAAAGAAAGTCTGAAATTGCTACACCTTGTAGCGCTACACTTTATAGCGATTTTAAACTTTTTTATTTTTTATTTTTTTAAATGTCTGAAATCGTCACACTGCAATTTCAGGCTCAAACTCATATGTTTGTAAATTTGTGTTCCAACCCCATATTTTAGTATTGAAATTATACTAAACACCATAGAAATGTAAAGAGGCTCACTTCATCTTTTGAAACAAGGATAAAGACCCAACATAGTTATCAAATGATTAGGTTTCTTAAGTATTTAAAGTGTGTATAAATATTTTTTTATTAAAAAATACATATTTATTTCGTTCCTCTTATAATCTCAAAATAGAATTAGTTAGTATCCACGATACACACCTTTTATGCAATAAAAATATAAAAGTTATGGCTCAGTCGCCCAAAAAGAAGGAATAAATGTAGAGTGTAAATTAATGGAAAAATAGAAGAAAGGTTTGCTTATACTGTTCATTAGAGTAATAATTTTTGGTACGGAAGTTTGTACCAAGTGATCCAAGATATCATTTGACCATTTAAGCTCTATGTAATTTCTTCATTTTATCAACTTAATATCCAATCAGTTGTAAACAAGTGATTTCGTTACTATGTTGTACTAAATAATTTGGACTAGAAAGCAAAGTTCTTTGTTTATGATGTCAATTTTGTAACATTCCTTCGAATGAAAATAAAAATAAAAAGTTTAACTTTCATAAATTTCATTGTAAAAGTTGTACGTATACCATAGTTAATTATGTACCATTGTATATGATATAATAGATACACCTATTCTATTTCTTATTTTTTTAAAATTAATATCATTATAAAATATATTAATTATATTCAATTAATTACAAAAGTATATCATAAATTTTTAGTGTCCTTTTCCCTTTGCTTTACGCTCAAATAATTAACTAAATAAGTAAAATCTTTTACACTCCCTATTATTTTACTATTTCTTTTTTTACATCTTTCTCTTATAATTTATGAATGGGGTGGAAATAGGTATGCTTGTTTAGGGCTTATGGTTCAGCTCATTTAAGGGGTATAACACCTTAAAAAAAATTATTCGACTCAACAAATCGACCACTATATATATATATATGAAATATGCTTATAATTTAATATTTTAAAGTTATTATTATTATTATTTACTTTAAGCCTAACCGTTTTTTTAGCTTTAAACCTAAATTTATTATGGCCTCTTCATGACACCATGCATATTATTATGATATGGTTTTATTCTTTGTTCTTAACGATTCCATGTTACTGTTTTTTATTTAATTGGTTTTAATACCATTATTGATTTTGCTTGCTGGATCGTGTTGGAGCTTTACCAAGGCTTTGTATATTCCTATTTATATATTTATATGTAAGAAGCTCACGTACAAGAGGAGAATGTGGTGGAGATATGTATACCAACTTAATTTCTTATTTGATTTAGGTTGTTGGCATGGGCAATTCTTGTAAGTTGTTCATGTAATCTCATTAATTCAAGTGCAGAGTTAATGAGAAGTAGTTGTCGTATCATAAAGAGTATTAGTTATAAAAATTATGTATAAAAATTATGTGTCTCAAATTATTAATATGTGGTGATAAAATACTTTTTTAATTTTTGTCTACTAATTCTTTAAGAAAATACTTTTAAGCATGAGTGACGGATTAGTCACCATTGGTAAACATTCTGATAGGGAGAACAAGAATGCAACAAGATAACCAGTAGCAGAAGGTGTAACAAGAAGACAGTAACTTCATGCAATCACAGTGCAACATTACAAGTGTAATTCTTTCTCAATAACCTTTGATAAAATTTCCCTAAAATGGAGGAAGGGTAAAGGAAGGAAAATAGTGATAATGATTTATATCTTGTTTGATATATATTTGTAAGTTTAATTGTTATGGACTAATATAACATCTAATCAAAATATGATCATATGAATAAAATTAGTTGACTATTTTATTCATTACTTAAAATATTATGTATATAAAATAATTTGATTGGTTAATAATGTAAATAAATTTTACATCTCTAGCCATTACAATTAAACTCTATATAAAAAGGGATGATTCATGTGAGAAGAAATTTATTATGATAACGTGATAATAGATTTTTAATTATTAGATTATATTTGTACCGTGAAAATTGAATCTTAAAAAATAAATATATTTTTGATTGATTTCTAAAAAAATAAACAAATTATTTATTTATCTTTCAATGAAGATATTTAAAAGCGGAAATATCTTTTATTTTTTTTATCATATTTATTTTCTTCAGTTTTTCTTTGCCACATCCCACATCCAAAGTATTTTAAGATGTGATTGCAATAAAAATATCTTTTGTGAAGGAAAAAAAAAATATAATAAATTTTTTCTTTTCAGATTACCAATTTTTTTAGCTCCAACAGTTAAGTCCGTTATAGAAATAAAGTTTTTCTCAAATAAAAAAAAGTTATTAAAAATAATCTTTCTTATCAAAATTTTCATATTAATTTCGTTTTTTTGTTTTATTTATTAGGAAAAAAAATCCACATCCGAATGACACATCATTACTTGCATAATCTATATTCTATATTTAATTTTTTAAAATATTTTTTCACTACTTATTTGGAGAAAACATGTTTGTTCAACACAATTTCTTGACATGAATCACCTAAATCTAGAGGTGTTCATAACCCAGTCTCGCCCGCCAACCTGGATCGACTCGAAACATTCAGGCCGAATCGGACCCGATTTTAATCTGGCTCAATTTTAAAAAACTCTAAAAAAAACTTGATTTTTATTCATACCAAGTTCGGGTTTAGCCTCGGGGCACCCAGCCCAGGCCGACGGCCCGTATGCTATACTATTATGCATTTTTAATATTTTTTTCCTTCTCATCCCATTATGAGAAATCACAAGAATGAAAAGAACTGGATTCTTGCAATCCCATCCAATTATACATTTTAAAGTGATTTTAATTAATATCATTTAAATAACATTTATTTTATCATAACAACTTTTAAAATAAAAGTTGCTAAATATAAGTCACGTTAGCATGCTCACTTTTAATCAAATCAATTTTAACAAAATCAAGAGCACTTCGCAAATTCTATTCAAAATACAAACTATATATACATAGGAAATGCCGTAAAGGCATACACCGTTTCACTATTTGAAATGTGTATGTATACTTCGGATGGCTTCAAGTAAATGCTCCGTCTTAATAAACTTTTCCAAACGAAAATCCATTCTAGCCTTTATGCTCACTTTGTGATAGGAATGATAGGAATGCGAATACCATAACGCTCCGCCATCTTCCTTATCCATTTTACCTTGTTTTGACCAGGTTCAAACTCGGATTTTAACTCGGCCTAAAAATGATCGGGCCTATCGAGTTCAGGGTCAAGTTCAGGTCCTCAAAATTGACTCGGTCTAAATATAGGGCCGGGTTCGGGTATAGGCCAACCCGGCCTAACCCCGCCCATGAACACCCCTGCTTGACTCCACTAATATAATATTTTTTAATTCATATTTTAAGAATTTTTCTCAATTAAAATAACACAACCTAGAATCTCAAAAAAAAAAAAAAGATATAGTAAAATTAAAATAGATTGAGTGAAATTTAAAATTTAAATATAGATGATTTAGTAAGATCAATTTTAATTTTTTTTTAATAAAATAGAAGGGCGTGTAACACACCGCCGAAACCTAGAACGAGATTGACTACATAGGCAATCCTAGTCTTCCTCCCTCGTCCGTAGCAACAGCAGCATCAATGGCCGCACCATCCCCAAACCTCTCTGCTCTCTCCGCCACCGCCACCACCGCCACCGCCACCTCCCTTTCTAAACCCTCCTCTTTCCCTCTCTTGAATAAAACCCTCACAAAATCCCACACTCTCCCACGCGCCCCACAATATAAACCCCTCTCCTCCAGAAACAACCCCATCACCGCCAACACCGTCTCCGCCAAACAACCCTCCCTCAATCACAGCCGCCACGAAAATGAGTATGACGAGGACGAAAAGCCACGCGAGGAGTGCGGCGTCGTCGGCATATACGGCGACCCGGAGGCCTCCCGCCTCTGCTACCTGGCGCTCCACGCGCTCCAGCACCGCGGCCAGGAGGGCGCCGGGATCGTAACTGTCCACAACAACGTCCTCCAGTCGATCACCGGCGTCGGGCTCGTCGCCGACGTCTTCAACGAGTCCAAGCTCGACAAGCTCCCCGGCAGCCTCGCCATCGGCCACGTCCGCTACTCCACCGCCGGCCAATCCATGCTCAAGAACGTCCAGCCCTTCGTCGCCGGCTACCGCTTCGGCTCCGTCGGCGTCGCCCACAACGGCAACCTCGTCAACTACCGCACCCTCAGACACAGCCTCGAGGAGAGCGGCTCCATCTTCAACACCACCTCCGACACGGAGGTCATCCTCCACCTCATCGCCACCTCCAAGCACCGCCCGTTCATACTCCGAATCGTCGACGCCTGCGAGAAGCTCGAAGGCGCGTACTCCATCGTCTTCGTCACGGAGGACAAGCTCGTCGCGGTACGTGACCCATTCGGGTTCCGCCCCCTGGTCATGGGGAGACGCAGCAACGGCGCCGTCGTCTTCGCATCCGAAACCTGCGCCCTCGATTTGATCGAAGCCACATACGAGCGAGAGGTTTTCCCCGGCGAGGTCATCGTCGTCGACAACAACGGCGTCCAATCGCTCTGCCTCATGTCCCACCCTCAGCCCAAACAGTGCATCTTCGAACACATCTACTTCGCGCTCCCCAATTCCGTCGTTTTCGGCAGATCCGTCTACGAATCCCGCCGCATATTCGGCGAGATTCTCGCCACCGAGAGCCCGGTCAGTTGCGACGTGGTCATCGCCGTTCCCGATTCCGGCGTGGTTGCCGCTCTTGGCTACGCCGCGAAAGCAGGGGTCCCCTTTCAGCAAGGTTTGATCAGGTCACACTACGTCGGTAGAACCTTCATCGAGCCCTCTCAGAAAATTAGGGATTTCGGCGTGAAATTGAAGCTTTCTCCCGTTCGCGCAGTTCTTGAAGGCAAAAGAGTGGTGGTCGTTGACGATTCCATCGTTAGGGGAACCACATCGTCCAAGATTGTGAGGCTGCTGAAGGAGGCTGGAGCCAAGGAAGTTCACATGAGAATTGCCAGCCCTCCGATCATCGGATCGTGTTACTACGGCGTCGACACGCCGAGCGCGGAGGAGCTGATTTCGAACAGGATGAGTGTGGACGAGATTAGGGATTTCATCGGTTCCGACTCGCTGGCGTTCTTGCCTTTTGACAGCTTGAAGAGGCTGTTGGGGAAGGAGTCCCCTAATTTCTGCTATGCTTGTTTCTCAGGGAAGTACCCTGTGGAGCCCAGGGAGGTTAAGGTGAAGAGGGTTGGTGACTTTGTGGATGATGGCTTGAATGGTAGCTTGGAGTCCATTGATGGGGGTTGGGTTCAGGCTGCAAATGTTACTACCCCCGAGGAAGTGAAGGCTGCTGGTTTCTAGCGTGTTTTGCCTTTCGCTCATAATCTATTCTATTCTAATTCTATTCTGCAGCCTCTCAGAATTGGTTATGAGTGTTCGTTCTGGCCTGAAAACTAGACATGCTGCACTACTCCTTTTTTTATACTTAATGTCATTGGGGTTACTTATGTTTTTGTTTTGCGGTGAGAGATAACTGATAAGGTCGAGCGATCTAACTAACTACAGTTGCTGAGCTTCATATGATTAGGTTGGATTCTGAAGGCCATTGTTTCCTTAAATACTCTTTTTTTTGTGTGTTGGTCTTGTGTTCAGATCTGACATTTTGGAGCTTCTTGCTATTTAGAACGTGGTATATTTTCCTTCTTTTTTTCTTTATGAAAATTTTCATTTTCTCTATTAGTTATAGGATAGGAATTTTCTTCAAAAGTTCTTATACTCTTTGCATTCTAGATACACTTTTTGTTGTTGGTGTTCCATGTCCATCTGTACATGTTTCTTCGACTGGGTGCAAAATTAAACAAATGGAATTGTAAGAAGCACGACTTTGTAACCGTATTCCATTAAAATGAATTAAGAAGTTTGTTTATATAGGGACATCAACATAACAAATCAAAATCAAACATTGTAGTGTTTAGTGCTTTTTTTGTACTTGTTTTTCTCCCGTTCAGGATTAATGTTACTGCAAATTGAAATGTCTGTTGTTCCAATACAAGTACCTTGGTGTTAGATGTCCTGGTGTTGGAAATGTTTTTAATGTTCATCTTATAAAGATGTATATTGAATGTACACTTTAGGTAAACTTAAGTAAGAAGTATTTTATCTTTTCTTTCTTTTCACTTTTACATTATCCTTTGTTTCATATTAAATTTCATTTTGATTTCCCATTATCTGCTTATCAACCCACACCACTTCGTTATAATGTCCTTTGTCCAACAATCGTTACCCATTTACCTTGGTCACTATCATTAACCCACACCAACTGCCTCGCCATACAACTTCCACCCCCATTCAACATTCATCTTGGTCGTCATTGTGGCTTCAAGAGCTACTCGTTGCACCTACTATCCTCCAAACAGTCGCTTCGCATTCACAATCCGCTTTATTTATTTGATGCTGGAGACCAAGATCTATGTTGTCAGGACAAGATTTTTACAGTTGTCTTCTGAATTTGATTTATGAAACCACCTCAAATTACAAGACAAGAGAATCATAGTGCTGCTGCAATTTGGCATTACATATGTTCAATTGTTCAAAAGTAACATATTTATGTAATAAATTTCATCCACCAAAAACATTTTGAAGGGCATCGAAAGTTGTTAGTGGGAGAAAGGGGTAATTTTATAAGTTTAGATATTTTGTTTGTTATAATTTTTAGCTAATAATTAATATTACCTAAGACCACCCTACTCTAATTTCATGCAATTTTTATCTTAGACTATTATCAAGATTTTAGAACCATTGGATGTGCAACATTTTTATATCAATAGTTTTAAAAAGGATGTACATTCAACTTGCACCTTTTTAAGGATAAACATTGGAAACATGGTGTTTGCCACAATTTCCAGTTTACTATTCCACTAATCGAATAAAAGTAGCAGCCAAAATCCACTAGTTGCCCAGATGAAACTTTCAATGTCAGTTTCCAACATTACAATACAATCTACGCATTCTTGTGTGATTACTTTGCGCCCAATGTCACCTTTTGACAACTATTCTAATTGGCAAATTAAATTACACGTAGAAAATAAAAAAAATTATGTGCTCAGTTGAAAATTTTAGCAGGGGCATAACAGAAAATACTTTCACCATGTTTAGACGTTCATTTCGTGAAAAATGTATAGGTGTGTTTTCAATGTTCTAATTCTAATAAATCCCTAGCTTCCTTTGAACCCCCTTAAAGGTATATAAGAAATAATATTCTATCCCATTAAAATGATCTTCTATAGTTAGACCGTGGATAGTTCCAGTTCCATTCCCAAAACTAGAATAGAAGACCAAGAATGGTGGAGAGAGTGGCACATAATGGAGCAAGTCAATATAACTATAAAGTAGATAATTGTTGTTTGCATTTTCAATATCAACGAATTATTCAATGTTATATTTTCTTAGAAGCACTTGTGTACTACTTCAGTTCAATGTCAATGATGAAGAGTGTTCCAATCATATCTAGTAGATAGGAAAACTCTCTACACTGTAAGAAACAAGTGAAGGCAGAAAATGACGGCCACATGAATTTTCCAGAAAATAAAAATAATTAACATTGCTCTCGTTGAGAATCGAACTCAAGACCTCCCGCTTACTAAACGGGTGCTCTAACCAACTGAGCTACGAGAGCTGCTTATTTATTTCATTGGGAACAAATTACATCACAATTCAACTTTTCCACCTTATACTATGCCATCATCCTTTATAACTTCTAAAAAGTCATTTTTTTTTTTCACTTAGACAATCTCTACAACGACATAATTTGATAAATGACATGATCATTTAAAATGGAGAGAAAAAAAATCACAAGTTAAAGTTTTCTTCAAATCAAAACCAAAGTTGATGAAAGATAAAAAGAGTTATATAATTTAGATTGATTATATACGAGACATTTTATTGACTCATAACTCATTTATTATTGAATGAGATCTTAATAAAATGTGAATCTCATTAAAATTTATCTAATAATAAATAAATTATGAATCGAAACAGTAACCTATAAACAATGAATACAAATTACACTTGTCAAATAAGAATAAAAAAGATTTTAACCAAAAGAAAGTTTAACATCGGCATTTTTGTACCTAGCAAAGCCATGATCAGATTCGGACACAATAACTTTAGGAAGGAAAACTAGGGCATGTTAATAAATATTTACATATGCATTGGAGTTGAACATTTACCATTTAATTGTTTCTCTAACTAAGCTAAACAAACTTTATGTACCGAGGGGGTGGTTCCTCAGTACAATTTGGATCCTAGAGCTCCTCTGCGGGTTCGAGGTCAGCGGGACGAGTACCTGCAACGACTTCGACACTCAACGCAATGAAGATTCGAAGCAATAGGGAAATCAAATGGGGAATGGATTCTTGGCGTATATGGTGTGCTGCTTAGGTTTAAATACCTGAGTGGAAACCATGAATTCCGCTATCCCGGAGATTTTTCCGTTGAGTTGACCTCCGAGGATCGTGGAGAGTTGCTCGCCGGGAGGGAGGATATCACGATCCAAGATTCTCTCTGATCGTTGGTGGGGAGCTTACTTAGGTCGGGTAGATCCACAAACCTTTGGGCATGGGTTCCGGGATGTGTAACACCCTAGCTAACTGTTTACGCGTACGTCACAAACAATGCTTACTAGGTTGTTATCTGCTTTAGTTGGGGTTACTTTTAGCCTAGCCCCTAGTTTTACATTTGAAAATAGTTCTTACTTAAAAATATGGACCGTTTTGAAAACTTTTCCTTTTCGTTGCTAATTTATAAACTATGAGCCATGCGTGATGAAAAGAACACATGTATACAAACGATAGAAGCTTGAAGGATTTAAGTGATAATTAATACAACGCCTATTATATATAAACAAATACCAGTGCAAAGGTTCAACACATAGTCAGCGACAAGCCATGGTCCTGAAAGAATCACTAAGGAAATTCCACATTTAGAAGCCCATTTACTCCGAAATTTAGACAAAAAATACATTTGCTTACTAATACATACTACTCAAAATTCACATAAGAGTCAATGGCCTATCTAGACCATATACAAAACAGGTATTTTTCTACTACGTAAGTAAACGTCCTGCTGTCCCTTTGAAGTCATTCTACTGTGGACAGTCCACCACTTCACCATGCGTCTCTATCATCAATGATCTTTGGGTATGCACCTGGAACCATAAAAGGGCGGGGGTGAGAACATTGCGTTCTCAGTGGGAACCCTTGGGGAGACGTAACTAATTATTTGCGCTCCAATTTATGATTCCGCCGTCAGGGATCTGTAGGTGTCACAATTATACTACAGTCCTACTTATTATTATTTGTTCTAGTCCTGAGCAGCTTTCCTACTTTACTAGGTGATCGAGGGAATCTAATCTTGCTTTACCTAATTATAGGTTCTCGCGCTTTTTATCCCTAGTTGTCTGGGTATCGTGTCCTCTGATCACGTACCCACGCGCCTATACTTTGTGGGGGCAATCTTGTGATACTACGTCACTCGATATGACCCAACCCAAATACACACACACACACACACACACACACATATATATTCACATACACAACCATCCATCACATAACTCATGCATGCTGACTTCTTTCACAAGTTTTACCAGGCTCTCCTGGGGATTTCTTTCTATCTCTCATAAGGTCTGCCAGGCTCTCTTGGGGATTCTGCCTGTCTGTCATAGGTTTTGCCAGGCTCTCCTGGGAATTCTGTCTGTCTGTCCACACCTCCTCGCACATCTCGGGACCGTCGTCCCCATGGCGGTGTGCGACCTAACCTTTTATGTCTGTTCCTTGAGGCAAACAAGATTCCACTCTTCTGGGTGGCGAGGGGGCGCCCTGACGGCGTAACCGGAAGCGGACTTAACCACACCTCCTCGTACACCTTGGGACTCTTTCCCTGGTGGTGTACAACCTAACCTTTTCTATATGTTCCTCGAGCCAACATGACTCCACCCCCTTACCGGGTGGAGAGGGGCTGCCCTGACGGCGTAACCGAAAGCGGACCATAGCTCCTACATATCTTGTTAGGCTCACCCGACGGGAAGGGTCTGTTTCTGTTACTCGTCTGGTCAGGCTCTCCTAACGGGAAAGGTCTGTCTCTGTGTTTCTGATATAAGTCTTCTGAACTCATAACTAAGAACATACCTCTCAAGATCTAAACTCGTTTCCTATATTCAATTATGAGCTAGCCATAGTTAGGTGATAATCTCTCTATTTATCTAAGGTTGTCCTAATCCTCTATTGATAACCCGTTCCTCATGGTGCATGGTATCACAATTACAACAAGTGATAATATAGTTATTATAATCAAAACACATAACTACAATCATTAAATCTAAAATATGTTCGTTACATCATAGATGATTGTAATATTATGAACCAATCGTATATATAAGGTAAGTTATATTAAAATATGCCTAAGAATCATAGAAAAACATATCTTCCCGCATATGTTAAGCAAAACAGTTGTGCAATATAAAATATTCTGTTTTATATGTAGTTAGTAATAATATATAATTAAATCTATTTCATTATATCAAATTAAAATTCACCAATTTGAAGTTCACACAATATAATCTATATAATTATATTAAGTGAACCGTAAACACAGTTACATTTTTCTAACTTCAAAATTATGACAAATCGTCCAAGCATCATAATAAACATATTTTTAGTATAAAATCTACTAAGTTGATAACACATAAAATTCATCAAGGAGATGAATAAGTCAGGATTACCCACAAATATAGTTATATTTTTCTAACCTCAAAAATGCCTAAAATCATCTATGCCTCACAGTAAACATATTTTTCACATAAAATCTACGTTATATTTTCATATAAACATACAGAAAACATTATAATAAATCACATTAGACATTATATATTGGTGATTGGATTATGTGTACGAAAATGATATATAAATAGATATATCATATATGTTTATGTAAGAGATATATTGTACTTACTGTCAAAGTTTGATGTTGAAAATTTGGACAATACTCTTTGTTTTGTGTTTGGACTTGTCCAGTTTACCAATTTGTGTTTTGTTTTGTATTGTATGGACTTGAGAACCCTGGATTAACCAATTTGTGTTTGAACCAAGAGTAGTGTTTTGTATTATTGAGCGTTGGAAACATGACCATGCTTTGTATGTGATATGAATGCAAGTTTAATGTAATCATTTTTGCAGGAATAAGCAATAGCTTCAAGGATTGAGAACCCTGGGATTTGGAATAGACATTGTTGAACCATAACAAGTCGTGGGTCTGTTTCAAACTCGTTTACACAAACCAGTCTATGTGAATGCAAAGATAAGTTGGTAGTGTTCACAGCTGGGATCAATTCAAAGCACACTGGTAGAAAGTTTTGGAGGTGCCCGAATTGGATTGACAACAATAAAACCTATCGAATTTTTTCGATGGATTGATGAGTCAGAGACATCGTCTGAAGTGAGAACAGTGGTTGTCGATGAAGATACTAAAAAAAGGGTTTTGAAGCTTGAAAAGATGGTAGTTTACGAGAAAAGTAGGGGAGACCTGGCTATTTGTTTAGGGTTAATAAACTTTGTATTGCTTTTCATCGTATGTGGATATGCTATTGCAATGTCGTGAATTAGTACTGTATATGTTATGTATTTAGTATGTTATGTATTTAGTATGTTTGTATTTGTAATGTGATCCAAACCTTTTCCATTTTGGACAGCGGTGATGAAATTAATAAAAATACATTCACGTTTGTGGATTTTGTGACTATACTATTTTGATTGGCTTTCCACCACTCAGGTCTTGTATTCTTGTACAGGTTTATGTCAAAGAAAAATTACACGTAAGATACCACTCATAATTACATGATAGAGTTGACATCATTGTATATATCAATTGTAAGCAAGTTGACACAAATTTGATGTTCCCCTCAAACCAGCTATTTACCAACTAAAAATAGTACAATTGTTCAATTAGCATCATATTACTTGCCAAAACACAAGTGGTAGGTCCACTTTATATACCCTAGCCCATATCAACTTCAAAAAATGGTGTTCCCCTCAATATCATATATCAGTATGGACATTGCTTTCTCCTTCTCCATTAGTAGATTCGCCTTGTCCCCCAATTCCTCCGTCAACTATTGCCTTTTTCTTTTTCCTTTGTCTCTTCTACACAAAAATTGTAGCAAATTAATACAAATATAACTTAATGTGGATCGATGCAAGGATTTTTTGCACTTCTTTGCATTGTGGCCTTCTTGATGACACCTACCACACATGTATGCTGTGGTGTATCTCCTAGCCTTTTTGGCATTTTCTTCCTCAGGCTCCTTCCTCCTCAACTTCTTTTGTCTTCCAAGGCCCTTCTTGTATGCAGGAGGCAATATTGGGGTTTTAGTACTTTTTGGACATGTAATTTGGCCATTGATGGGTGAAATGCAATGAGCATAGCAAGTTGCATATGTTTCCTTCCTGTAGCATTTGTGCACCCTTACAATGGGATCTTGACCACTTGCATGCAAGGCTGCAATTGCATGCCTGCAAGGTATCCCTGCTTACTCCCAAAAGTTACATGAACAAGATTCCCTATCTAGGTCAACAACAAACTTCTCACCATGGTGCAGATGAACAACTTTGAAGCAATTGTTCCCTGATAAGAGTGCATCCCAGTTGAAACTATATTTTATCTCTCTCTCAAGTCTTTTCTTAGGCTTAGGCATTACATCCCCATCATAGTTCTCCTATTTCAGCCTAAGTGTTGCCATCCTATTCATGATATAGCTTCTAATCCATTCAAACATGCTAAGAATAGGTTGCTCCCTAGCTTCAAGAATGGCGTTATAAAAAGACTCACACAAGTTGTTCATGACAACTTCACACTTAGGATAGAAAGAAAATTCATGCTTACACCATACTCTTTTAGGGATTGCAAGAAGCCATTCATATGACGCCTCACTTATCTCCTTTATATGTGCCATATTGTATTCCCATGTTGAATAGTGTGTTGACTTGGATGCTGCTATCATGAGATCTCGTATTAACACTCCACCGCCAAAATTTTTCTTGAAGTTTACATAAAGATGTCTCAAGCAAAACCGGTGTTCAACCCCCTCCATTAATTCTTGAAATGTTGGCAAAAGACCCCTAATAAACCAACCACAAATGCACATATTTCAGAAACTATAACCAAACAATAAATACATATACATACCAATGGCAAGAACCAAAGCTAAAACCAAACATGGTATTTACATCTTTGATTTCAAGAGATTACCTTCTGTTGGTCTGAGATAAAGATCCACCTGTTTGTTTCCAAGCCCCCAATATCCCCAAGCAGGTTCGTCAAGAACCAATTCCAGCTCTCCTTGGTCTCCATCTCAACCACAGCAAATGCCAACGGAAAGTATTGGTCGTTTGCGTCTCTTGCAATCACTGTAAGCAACTGTCCTTTATACTATGTCTTTAAGTGACATCCATCAAGACCAATGAAAGGTTGGCAGCCAGCAAGGAAACCATTTCTGCATCCATCCAAACACATATAAAAACTCCCAAACCTCGGTGTCAATGTACGTCCAATCTGAACGTCATTGTTTGAAGGATGTGCCCCCACTGGAATGTCATCATCAGCAAGAACCAACAGGCATGTGTTGTGACGAGATGCCCTTTTAAGTTCAACAATGTATCTCCACAGCAATGCATATTGGGCACTCTCGTCTCCCTGAACCATCTCCTTCGCAATGTGTCTTGCCTTGAACGCCTTCCAACGTGAGACACCATATTGGTATTTGGACCTCATCTCGTGATGCATGTCCTTGATAGACACCTGCTTGCTATACTTGACCTTCTCAACCAAAGCCTTTGCTACAAATGATGACTTCACATTGTTATTATTATATACCAACATATAAGAATGGGTACCTTTCAGTGTCTTAATCCTGTATGTGTGACTACTGCTCACTTTACTAAACAAACAGGTGAAGTCACATATAGAATTACTCTTGCAAACAACCCTTGCCCTAATTTTGTCATTTTTTACCCACTTCACACTCTTATTGTTGAGAATAGAGTGTTCCATCAAAGCATCTTTGAATTGCTTCAACGAGGAAGACTCCATATTCAACTTGAATTCAAACAATACACACATGTTTTTAGCTCTAAACTTGGCATATCTTCTCCTGCCTTCCAATTCAAGATCAGAACCATCATCTGATTCCAATTCCTCTTCGTCAATTTCATCATCCAAATCACACATGTATGGCTCATCCATATCTGGCTGCTTCTGCTTCTTTTTTTCACCTTTCTTTTTGTGCTTCAGTTTCCTTTTCACTGCATCCCCAATTGGATCATCTGAATCCCATCCATCCCAACCATCGATATCATTCTGCATGTCTCTTTCCTCTTCGCTATTCCCAAATACCATGTCGTGCTCCTCGCCATCAGTTTCACGGTCGTCTTCTTCATCACTTTCATGCTCGCCTTCATCATCATCGACCTTTTGTTTTTCCTTCCACTTGTCATTTTGTGCAATATTCTCATTCACCTCCTCATCAGCCTGCACGACACAAATTTGAATAATCAGATGGCCTTACATACCCTACATGTTTAAATATGAATAACTAAACCCTACACTGTAAAATTACCTCTTCAACTCAGTGGTCCATCTTACCCTTGCCCTTGGCATTCTCCTCCATTTGTGCACTACCTTTTTCAAGTTGGGTCACACAATCCCCTTCGCCATCATCATCATCACCTTCTAACTCCAACACTACCTCTGACGTAGAAATGATGTGCTCCACATACACATCAACTTCACATGTGTGTTTTATGGCATAATTGTCCATCCCTATGACATGCGAGTCATCTGTGATAGATACCAGCATACGAGAACCTAGAACTCTCCACCATAGTAGCACATCATTGTTATATTGAAGCCTTCTGACTTCATTCAGGCACTCAAAATAAGACAATCGGTCAATATCTATGACGTGCACGGCTTCTACAAATCCATTCTTATATTTTACTGGCGGCCCTTTATCAATGTTACCACCGTGGTGGAAAACTACAGAAAAAATCATCCTGAAACAATATAAATGGCTCAAATACAACTTGTACATAGGCTTGATAATAACAGATAAAATGAACAAGCATTATTCAGAACACAAGAAGAACATAGACAGGAATAATATGTGTCTTAATCCACATTCAGAACTTCAAAATTGTACAAAATTGTACACACAAGCATTATTCTAAACACAAGCATTACCCTAAACACAATATTCAAAATTTGCACCTCCCTAAACCCGCAAGCATTATTCAAAAACATTGTAACAACAACCTATCTGTCCCACAAGCATTATTCTAAAGCCTAAACCAATTAAAAAAAATACCTGCTCTGACACACACGGTCCTAGTGAATTCTTTCAAGTCAACATTTTGGTCCCCACAACCCTATGCATTACCGAAATAGAATGGAAAAGTGAGAAAGAAAGTGTAAGTCACAGAAACATAAAGCAAAGTGAGAGAGAAAAGGGAAGCAAAGTGAGAGAGAAGACGGGAAGCAAAGTGAGAGAGAAGAGGGATTCCTTTTCCTTTATGGGGTCGCGGTGGGTGGCGGCTTAAAAGGGTTGTTGGAACGAAGGAGAGGAACATCGGCCAGAGGGAGACGAGAGGCACACGACAACACGAGACGGACAAGAGATGGACCAGGGATATGGACGCCGGACAAAGGAGAGGAGAGGGAAGACACGCAACAGCGACAACGACGACGGTCTTGGGGAAGACAGTGGTATGGGGGAGCAGTTCCACGGACGGCGACAGACAGGATGGGTCGTTTGTGTTTGGGGGTGGGATTTACGAATTGGGGATTTAGGGATTCTAATTTTTTTTTTAAAAAAAAACGAGTCAGGTCGTATGCACCGGGTTGATGGGTCATTAGAAGTGAACCGGGTTATGCCACGTGGCGAGTCCACGTGGCACGCCACGTCCGCAAAGTTAACTAACACGTCATCACCATCCGTTCCCAAACATCTACAGGGACTAAAATCAAACTACAAAAATTTACAGGGACTAAAATCTCTACTGAGGGACTGAAACCAAATTTTCTCATATTACAAGAACAAAAAACTTAATTAACCCTAAAAAATAATACTCCCAAAAATTTTAACTTTTTTTATTGTTCGAAAAAGACTGTGTCAATACTCATTTGTGTTTACTAAAAAAAACTTATTTTACGACCTCTGTCATTCCCAACAATGGCTTATCCACTAGATAAGCATTACTGTTTGCAACATTTTTGCAACATTTAATTTTTCTTTTTAAAGAAACTCTAATCTAAAGAGTCTTAAGAATATTTTATATTAATGATCATAATTGATTTGATTTGATTTAGTCTTATTTATTGATTGTAATTTATTTTTGGCCGTTGTGTTTGACCGTTGAGTCGTCAGCCTATAAATAGGCTCAGCCTACTATGTAAAGATACGCAACTCTCATAATACAATTCTATTATTTCTTGTTCTCTGTATTTTCTCTATAGTCTTTGTTGTGTCCTTTTACTAGTGTCATTCAAGATGTTTAACATGGTATCAGAGCCATGGTTCCCACCTTGAACCCATATTCCCGCTTTCGCTAATTTTCCCCTTAACCGCCTTTACATAATCTTGATGTTGACTTAATTTGCCTCCGCATAGTCTCGATTGTTGCCTATCATTGTTGCCTTCGCTAGTTCCGCCTAGCTCTCGATGTTGCCTTAGTTGGTTCCGCCCATGTTGCCTCCGTTGCTGCCTTCACTGGTTCCGCCCAGCCACTGTTGCCTTCGCTGGTTTTGCCCAGCCACTGTTGCCTTCGCTGGTTTCGCCCAGCCACAGTTGCCTTCGCTGGTTCCGTCTAGTCTTTGTTGCCTCCGTTTTGTTGGTTCCGCTCCACTGAGCCCTCCGTTGAACTATGACAAGCTTAAAGCTCGGGGAGCTTTAGCTTGGGGGAGGGTGTTACGAATATTTTATATTAATGATCATAATTGATTTGATTTGATTGAGTCTTATTAATTGATTGTAATTTATTTTTGGCCGTTGTGTTTGGCCGTTGAGTCTTCAGCCTATAAATAGGCTCAGCCTCCTATGTAAAGATACACAACTCTCATAATACAATTCTATTATTTCTTGTTCTCTCTATTTTCTCTGTAGTCTTTGTTGTGTCCTTTTACTAGTGTCATTCAAGATGTTTAACAGGACTCTCCCACACTCACACTCTCATCTCATCTAAATAATGTGAGAGACCTTTGCTGACATTTTCCTTTATGTTTTTTGTTGGTAAAATGTCATATATCAGTGATAGACCTGCCTGTATATTTTTTTATCATAAAAATTAAAAATTAAAAAAAATATGCAATTTTTAATTTTTCAAAAATAATCATAACAAAGTATTATTTTTGTTAATAACTTAATTTCTTAATATAATAATATTCTAAAGTAAAAAAACTAATATATATATATATATATATATATATATATATATATCTAAAGGTATTTCTTGAGAGAAAGGAGTTTAACTGAATATATAACATTTACTATATAACAAGCAAGAGTGTATAAACTCAATATGAATCAAAAAGACATTTTCAATAAAGAATTGAAACTCTAAAGTTGCAAGCTATTGGGGATGCCCATGAAGAAGCAAATCAAATGACAAGTCTGAACAACGTGAATATCCTTTATGTGAGAGGAAAATCAAGTTTTCAGCCATTGATTTTATCATTAAAAAATCAAAGTCCATATCCCAAAAAAAGTTTGCTCAACTTGTTATGTATATCACCAATTCTCTTGCTTAGTATGTGAAAGTAAGATCATAAACAGAATATATGGCATTTGACCAACAAAAAATAAAAAGGAAAATGCCAGCAAAACTCTCACACATTATTTAGATGAGATGAGAGTGTGAGTGTGGGAGAGTCCTATAGACTCTTTAGATTATGGTTTCTTTAAAGAAAAATTAAATAATAAAATTATATTAATAAATATGATTGCATAAAATGTTGCAAAAAGTAATGCTAGTCTAGTGGATAAGGCGTTGCTGGGAATGACAGAGGTCTTGCGTTCGAGTCTCATTGAAGCTTACATAAGTTTGTTCTTTGTGTAAACAAAAATGAACATTTGTGAGTAAACAGGCCAGCCTGACAGACTTAACAGGCTTTTGTAATAGCCTGGGTCTGGCTGCAGGCCCTGACAGGCCGTCTGGCCTATTCCCACCCATAATAATCACTTTAATCTTTAATCGCTATCTTCTGAGAAATGGTATTGACACAAAATGGTATTGACACAAGGTAAAAGGGACCTAGAAAACAAGATGACTACATCAGTTTGCACGTGACATTAAGTTTACACAGTACACGTGCTAATTTTTTTTTTTTTTGTGTGTGATTGTCTTTTACTTATTTAAGAATCATTTTGATGCAATGGCAATAGAAATCAACTTCATATTATTATTTAACATAAATTTAATAAATTGTTATATTTTTTTCCTAAAAAAAAGGTTTAGATTAAGCATGCGCTGCTGCTTAAAATGAGATGAAGATTTGTTAAGAAAATGCTATTGAATGGCACATTATGGTGCATCTAAAAGAATTCACTATTATGCGATGCTTAAGATAAGCGAGATTTTCTTTGTTTTTAACCAAAAATATTTTCACATACATTCTTATGAGTCCCATGGAATTATTTTTTACCCTCTTATTCTTTTCTTTTTCCCTTTCAAAATGTAAACTTTAAATCAAACTTACCCGTCACTGCATCTAACGTTTATTGATAAAATAATTAAAGATATATGTCAATGACAATGGATAATATATTATTGGGACCGAAGATGAAGTATTCTGGACCTAATAACAGCTATAACGTAGATTGCAACAGCTTATGTTGGACTATAGAGTCCTTATGCCTCAATTATGGAACGTGACATCAATTTAATGGATTGAACGTTTATAGACTTCTATTCGTCCAAACGGTTTTCTTAGGCAAATATATGTGAACAATTCCGTAAGACATGGTAAGGAATTGATGCATTAAAAATGACATATGTCTAATGGATAGGGACTGAAGATAAATGTGGTTTTCTTTGTTTTGAAGCAACCGAGTTAGAAAAGTAGCGATGAATGGGCGAATTTTGGAAGAAGCAACTTCAGGTAAAGATCTAGTTAGATTTCTTGGAGAGATCAATTGTCATTATAATTAATTTTTCAATATATTAGTTCTCGGATATAAAAGCAACTTTCAGAAAGAAAAAGGTTAGTAGAAGCAAGTGTAATCATCACCATTTCAGACGTCTTTTCCTTGTGGAATGTAAAAGTTTACTTTTGCTTAGATAAAGCTTAATCCTACTCATTGCCATAGATATTAATAAGCACTTAAATTTGGTCAAACCACAAATTAAGGACTAGCATTAGGGCGGGCCATTAGTAATCGAATAAGCATATTATGGAATGGTCATTTCTTTACATAAGGAAATTGTAACAGTTTTTTTCTTCTTCTAAACTTCATCACAAAACAAATCATGTCCAAATAATGCTACAATTCAAGATATATACTGAATTAAATATAAAGATATAATTTAAATATAAGACAGGAATTTGGACCTGTATATATGGACTTCAAACTACTGTCCGAGCAGGACAGGCAATGAAACTTTTGAAACAGAGTGCAATATCCTTCTCAACCTATTGTTTTAATTCGGTCTTTGAGTTGGCATTATTACCATTCAGCTGCTGTGGCTGACGCTGATGATGCTGTTGTTGATGATGAATGTTTTGTTGAGAGGTAGCAGGAGGCTGCTGCTGCTGGAACATCAGAGGGTTGACAGAATGTTGTGGGATCAAGCAGCCGGAAGGGTTCGACTCCCCATTAAGCTCGGCGGTAGCAAGCTTTAGTCTTTGAACCTCAGCAGTTAGAGCCTCATTTAGAGCTGTTAGATGAAAGTGCATGAAGAACAAGTAATCAGCATAAAGCAATCAGTGAATTCATTCTTAAGTCTCCAGTAGTGCTACAAGTGACAACTACTAATGTATAAAGACGTAGCAAACAAGCAATTATAACTTTTAATAAAATCCTCCAAGAGAAAAGAACAATCCACCATAAATAAAAGGCATGCATAAAGAGAGACAAAGTGACATCACTAAGATAAGCCGCCGCTCTATACAAAGGAAACATCATGCTTAGTCAAAATCAGCAGAAGTGTGCAAGTGCAGATAAGGATACAAAGGGTAGAAGTTCTACCGGGATTTTTTCAAAATAGCATGATTAGAACTCACACAAGATATATATAACTCTCCATGAGAAATTTGGACAGGAATGACCGAGGAGGGTGGCTAAATATAAGTAATGGTTCCATCTGCACCTATGCAATCCACCATCAGAAAAGTGAATTTCTTACATACAAAATTATCACCACTCTACTCTACACTATAGATCTAACTATGCAACTATATCTCCTCACTGAGTAGCAAAATGTTTCAGTACATTTACAACAAGTGGATAACATCATTAGCATCACATTCATGCCATTAAGGGAACAGACTAAAATTGAGTGCCTGACAAACTACAATCCCAAATTTAAATGAAAAACAAAATTTAAACCAAATACCTTCTAGGAGCTAGCTATATGAGCATTTCTTGCACAGTACTGTTCTCCACAGTGAAATTATGAAATACTTTTAGTTGTCTATACTTCTACTAACTTTTTCATGACATAAATATGCAACTACATAGCTCACCAGCACTTGAGTATGATAAAAGTAAGCAAAGATGGTTGTTAATCATCCTTGATTGCCTGGCGTTTCCCACTATATAGGCCAATTGCTGAATTCCAGACCCTACTCTTAGCCTATAATCAATTATAGGTGTAGGAAGTATTCTATATGCACATTGACATACTATATAATCTAAGCAGCTATCATTCACACAAGGCCAAAAGTGAAGAATCAATTACTAATGCCTATCAATTTACATGAAAAAACAAGGGTAGATGTTGCGATCATTTACACCCAAAAAAAAAAAGTGGAAATTTCTTTTGAAAGACTGCAATGTAAAGGAGAGAATTACCATCCCGGAGCTTTGCCTGTTGCTCCATGGATTGAAGGCGAAACTTCAACTCACTATTCTGGTTAGTGAGTCCAACAGAATCCCTCTGTGCTCACACAAACGAGAGGAATCAAGCCAGAAAACAATTGCCACAATTAATGTGCTAAAAAATGGACAATCACAAACACAATCTACAAATATGTACCCACCTGCAATAGTGTAAGTTGCGCAGAAAGTGTGGTGGCCTCAGTCTGTAGAGTCTGAACCTTGTGTTCCAGCTCTGAAATGTAGCGCATCTTTCGTTCCTTGGATCGAGCAGCCGATTGCCGATTCGCCAAAATCCTAACGTGAATCAAAACAACAAAGCCAATCAGTTAAGCATCAACACTAACAACGTATAGGTTACTAATTAAGGGTGTGCTTGGTTTATAGTTAGCAAACTACATTTTGGTCAAACCAAAGTATCAAACCATGGATCAAGGCTAAGAATCACTCTAAAAGTGATTTTGTCAAACATGTCAAAATGAGTTCAAACTATGGTTTAGACACAAACACACTAAAGATGTGGAATGGTACACACAACACACCTCTTTGCACGCTTAGGATCTGTCAAGGCAATCTCAGAAAGCTTCTCATTGGCCATGATCTTCTTCAATTCAGGTCCACTAAATTCGCCATTACCGAACTCCAGGCTGAAAGCGCCTGAATTCCCATCGATTCCATTCGAGGTCGGCGAAATCAAACCGCCAGGCGAAGAAGGCGTCATCATCTTAGGCAGCGACTCATCGTTGAAGTTCAATTTCCCAATGAAGCTATCCATGGACACGCTCCTATAGTGCCGGCTCGCCGGCGCCGCAGAAACAACATCGCCGCCGGCATTCCTCTTCAACCCTTCCCTCTTCTCACAACTCTCGTTCACACTACTCTCAGCTTCGTTATCGCTACTATCACCACCACCGCCATTGTTATTAGTCTTTGTACCACTAGCCCTACTATCCAAATCGTCGCGATTCTCGTTAGCTTCAGAGGAATTCAACGCGTCAATGTTATCCAAATTCATGTAAGCGGAGAAGAGATCGTCCACTACTTCACCTTCCGGCGACAATTTCTTCTCCCCTGCGTCGCGTTCAGCGCTGCTACTCCTCTCCCAGGAAGCTTCCTTCTTAACGAACGGCGAAGAAGCAGAAGCGCCGCCCCTGAGAGGAATAAGCGGCGGCGAGGACTGCAACACGGTGGAGAATCCGAACGGGATGTCGCTGTTGGAGCGCCGGTGCGCTTTTCGCGGCGGCGGCAGGGGATTGTTGTGGTTGCTGTTGTTGCTGTTGTTGCTGTTGTTACCGTTACCGCCGCCGACTCTGCCGGCGGAGAAAGGCGACGAGGGAGGTAAGAGAGAGTGGTGCGAGGTGACGTCCCGGTCCTCCATTGACACGTCAGCGGAGGCCTGATCGGAGAGGGAAGTGGAGGAGTCGCGGAAGGGGGAAGGGCTCAGCGGCGGGAGAGAATCGAGGGAGAAGAACGAAGGCTGGGATAAGGATCGGGTGTGGGTGGGCGCAGGGGGAAACGGTGGGATCTGGTGAGAATACGGTGAAATGGGCGGGATCTGGTGCGGGTGCGACGGCGGTATACCTGCACGCTTGTTAGTAGCAGCGGCGCCATCTCCACCGTTAAAATTGTGATGCTGATGATTTCTGGCGCGCATTTGTTGTGAGGGGGAGAATTGTGGAATTGTGAGCTGGTCCATGTTAAGAGGACCCTGCTTGAGGAAGGAAGAGGAAGAGGTTCTGAAAGAAGACTGAAGCCTTTGCATCATGTCACTGTTGTTGTTGTTGTTGCTGCTCCCATCTTCATTCTCACCCATTTTTCTTTTCTTCTTCTTCTTCTTCTTCTGCTCTCTACCAATGTGAAATTCTGACAGGGGAATATTTAAGGTGAATTTCTGGCGGAAATGCCGAAGGAGCAGGCGCTTATCTCTCCACGATTCACTCTTCTCAGAGACAATGAGAGAAAATGTACTAAAAACAAAGAAAACAATGGGAAGCTTTTTCTCTCTCTAAATATATATTTTTCTCTTTCTACTACAAGGACGACGATGACTACAACTACTACTAACACGGATTTCATGACTACTACGCGTGAATTTAATAAGAATCTCATTTCGCATTTCCTGCGCATTTCAATTTCATTCCGACCTCATTTCTCTCTCTCTTAATCTGTCCTAATCTCTAATCTACCCCTCCATTTGTCTCCGCAGTTTGTGCAACGTAGCCAGCCACTGTTTTCCTACTTTACTTTAATGTATTTTTACCCCCTTTATTTCCATAATTATTTTTTTGCCTGAATTGATTGGATGTTAATTTCTTGAAGGGGACCACGGTAAACCTTTGGTAAAAAAGGGAAGCGCCCACCGTATTATTTTTCATTCCCATATCCCACGTGCCTTAATTTCCAATAAATCTATTTTTGGTATGAAATGCTATTCTACGTTTTTTTTCCCTTTACTTTTGTGTCTTAATTTAAAATTTTAGTACCGGATTTTTTTCTCTCTAAATTTACCAAAATAAATCCCAACAATTTCCATTTTGGCATTGGGTTCAGATTCTCTTATCTTGTGATTCGATCTCATCATACAAAAAGGTCCTTATGTTTACATAGCAAGTTGCAATATAAAGAATAAAACAAATTATAAATTTTATTAAGAAATATAATCTTTTAAACTTGAATGCATTAAAGGCAAGGATTCTTCAAAGTTACCCCAAGTAAATTAAGGAGAATGATCCATTTGTGGACTATGATGGAACATATACATTTAACAATAGTTTAAAAATGTGGCTAATTATACTAACAATTTTACCCTTCTTTATCTCATACCAAACAACTAATCAAGAACATCCGCTACAAGAGTTAACAAAATCAACAACAAAAAATCTCTAACTAGTAACAAGAAGAACAAAAAACAACTATCAAAAGCATATCAAAACCAAGCAACAAGTCTCGGTCGAGTCGTAGGTTCGACCCCACCGTCATCATAGGATGGTCACCTCGGTCGTGGTTGGTGAGAATTACAGGGCCAAGACCCTTCAGGTGAGACCCTTTAGGTTTAGCGCGACCTGACCTCCACGATGCGAGCTGTAAGTGTGGTTGTAGCGGTGTGGCCGCAACTACAAGGGACGAGGGCATAACTGCTTATATATAGAGCAGAACTATAAGTGGATGGCAGCTGAAACTTATAATTAAAATGGGCACGGTTATAAGTGGAGGCTAGCTGAAACTTGTAGATAAAATGATTTTCAGAAAATGAAGATTTTAATACAGTAGAGTAGCTATGTGAATTACGTGACAGTATGTGACTATATGTGATTTAGGAGTCATACTAGAGAACAGATGACTTAGATAATGAAGAATAGGTTCCCTATCACATAGAAAATTCTAGTGAGCCGCTCAGGTTTAGCAGGAATATTAATAACTGGTTGGTAGATTATAATTGTGATACCTAGAGATCCTTGAGCGGCCTAGATCATCAATGAGAATAAGAAGTTCCCAGATCCTTTGGCTTCCCACTGAGAGCGCTATGTTCTCACCCCACTCATTCATGACTCCAGGAATTGAGGTGGAGCAAGGAGTTGAACAGAACGAGGAGGAGCAGTACCCGAAGAAGGAGCCGAAGAATAGGCTTGTAGCTAATAGACCCTATGTGATAGTACCACTATTGTGTTAAATATTTGTACGTGACAGCTATATTAGTACACGTGTATCCGAGTGTGAATATATGATATGGACCAATGGTTGGTACTAGGTTTACTTGTTTATTATCTCCTTTAATGTTAATTAAACATGTTACGTTACTACCCGCATTACATGTTCTACGAATTACAAGGCTCCTGCTTTATGCTATGAATCATATAAAAGAAAGAAAAAATTTGGTCCATATTTTCTAAGTAACTATACTTTCAAACGGTTAATTGGGATTAAGTACTATCCCAACTAAAGCAGATAACAACTTAGTAGGCAAGTTTGCGACTTAAGCGTGGACTAGCTAGTTAGAGTGTTTCAAAGTTCACCATGGACTAACTTATTTTCATTTGGTGTATCATTCATCATAAGTTATAGGATGTAACTTAGAAGTATCCTAAATGCAAAGCTGTTTATATGAATATTGAAATTTTCATTTTAATTCTTCTTTGAAAATTTTTATATAACAAAATTTGTCAATGCAGCACTATCGACCATAGTCATTAGAAAAACAATAGACCGCTGGAGAGATTTATGTTCGATGACTATGTGACAAATAACAAATCACTAATTTTAGGTTTACCTTTTTTTTTTTTTGTTTTATATTTTATTTAACTTGAAATTATCATTGTATGATCTCCTGTCATGCATATTAGAGTAAAAAAGTGTCACATTATATATCATTATTGTAGTTATTAAACTTGACCCGGCTGAGTTGCACCACTAGATCACTTGTTAAACTTATACGTCATTAGTTGAATAATGGATTTAATTAAATAAATATAAAAGTATATTAAAATTTAATAGATAATATATAATTATCGAAACAATATAAAAAGGGAACTAATCAAGGGTGAGCTAAGCCCTTCATGGAAGGGGGGGGATTTTCATTGCTTCTAAATGAATAACGACAAAAATTTTTGTTGTGTCTCCCGTGTTTAAGTCTTCATTAATTAGGTTTGTGCTATTTAGATTAACATTTTTGTTTATGAGCTTTATTAAAATTTGAGATTGAAAGTGTATAAATTACAACAAAATCAATTTGTTTTGGGGCCACTGCTCCCCTTGGGCTGAGTAGGTCCACCCCTCGGATCACTCACAAGATATTTATCATATCAATTATTATCACATATTATTCACATTTTAATTTGAGCATCAGGGTGTTCTTGCAAACTTGTTCCCATACCATCTGACGCTTGAAGATCCTCTGCCCCCAAAACCTTCAGCAACTCTAGCTGCAAGTCTTTTAGAACAAGCCCCCCCCCCCCCCCACACATCTAACATAGCAATTTAGAAAATTGATTGAAATACTTATCCAAATCTGAAACTCTATACTGTGGTAATACCTGAAGTGGTATAATTGTCTTTCTAGTATTACTACTTACTTAGTCGCTCACCTGTATATCTGAAATTCTCTGTGCAGACTGCAACTAACAATTATTAGCATTAATTTATTGTTCACAATTTAAATGTTCGTTGACCAATGTCCACAATATCATTCATGTGGCCATTTAAAAAGTAGTGATTTAAACCGTTTTGATAAACAAGTTTAAAATATAAAAATGATAATGAATGAATGTGAGATTGATGGTTCTTAAACTTGTTTTGAAACTTAAGGAATGTAGGAAGGGAAATGTGAAAGAAAATAGATGAAAGGAAAAGGAAGAAAATGAGGAATATGAGGGTTGGATGGTGAGGGGTGAACAACCCTGTCTTCCAATCCAAGCCCTAGTGTTAGTGGTTCAGCTATGAAACTGAGAGCAAGCAATTTCAGGTTGATTTCAGATACACCTTCGGGTCTGGGCTTCTTCGTTCTGATGTGTTTTTTGCTGGTTTCTGCTGGGTGTGTATGTGTGTGTTCTCTAGGCTATCACTCTGTCTGTTCTCTCCGAAAATCTCCTTCCTTATCTGGTTTTTCCTCTTCTTTTTTCATACTTTGGATTCTTTTGATGTGTCCCTTTCAAAGACTGCCCCAGCAGGGCTTCTTTCTGCTCACCCCTCACTTGTCACCACCACTCCATCCCAATGCAAGTTCCTTTCACAAAAAACCTAGTATGGACAAAACCTCCTTTTGTTCCTCTATCCTAAACAATGGTGAAAAGGTCGCTAAAGTGTGCAAGGTTGGTGAAAGGTGCTGCTTTGTTGGCAGGTCGCCAGAGGGGCGCGTCAGATGAGCCCTGGTGCCTGTCTGGAGACTATTTTGCTGTTGTCACCTGCAGGCTTGCTGTGAGGGCGCGTTTTTGGCTTGCTCTCTAAGCTCGCTAGCTAGCCAAAAAGGCCTTGGAGAAGATCCTATGGTATCTTTGGAATGTGAGGCAAGGCCCAAAGCCCTTCAATTCATAACCCCTCATAGTTCCCATTCTTGTCTCTTTGTAGACATATTTGGGACATATCTTATGGCACCACCCTATGTCAACCCCTTAATGACCACAAGGAGATAAGTGATTATGTTTTAACCTAATCTAACATTAATAATTATTCTTAATCTCCACATTACAAAAGGGTCTGTATTAAATAGTACTACTTAAAAATTGTTATTGAAATATATCTAACGATTGTTACTACTACTCAACCACACAAACTATAGTAGTTAGTGTCTATAGATACTATAAACAGTATGTGATATACGTGGAGAGATTTAAGTCAGTAACAATCACTCAAATAATTGCTCTTTCATGTTCGTTAGGTTGGTGGTCAATTATTTTTGTTATTTCAATTGAGTGCTTGTCCTGTCATAACATGTTCCATAATGCTACGTGAACCCTAGCTAGTCCAAAATCTTGATAAATATCAATTAGCTAACACAAACTGATTCGTATCACAACGAAAAAAGAAATTAAAAAAAATTAAAGTGTTTCACAAGAATTGAAATTTGGGGTCAGTTGGATGGAAAATTTTGAAGGAAGGTGAAGGAGACAAGCCATATCCATACGCAAACAAAAATGAAAAATTGGGCGACAAAGAAAAAAGGATGATGATAAGCGTAAATGTTTAGTGCTATAGTTGGTCAAACCAATTGTCGCCACCAACTCCTCAATCATTAACCGTTTATGGTGCGTTAATTTAACATAATTTTTTCAAATATTTATGAATAAATATCTTATATTACTTCAGTTATTTATTTTTATAACTTTTAAAATTTAATTCATCGAATTTGTTATTATTTTATATTTTATATGATCGTAATAAATTTTTTATTAATTAAATCATTAAAAAAATTAACTTATAAGAAACTTAGAGATTTGCAGACAATTTAAGTTTACGATGCACCTCTCTACAAATATTGTATTAAAAATATTAATTTATCATATTAGACCATATAATTCATTAATATGTCATATTAGATCATATAATGATAATAAAATTTGATGAATTTGATTGTTGAAAATTATAAAAAAAATAGATAAATTAAGTAGCATGAGATATTTATCTCATGAGGTATTTAAGAAACCACCTAATTTAACTACAAAGAAGCTAAACTAAGGTTCATTCCAAAATTAATATTACAGCAAAAACAAAAACTGATATGGGCACACCAAATTTAGATGTCACCGTACCGCCACCATTAATTTATACGTATCTCTAATAATTTTTACGGTAACCCACGCGTTTCAAAGTCACATCCCTCCATTTGATCGAAAACCCCCACCTCTTAGACACTCACAAATCCAGCTTTTGTTATCACTCATCTCATTCCATTTTTTCTTTTTTATCGTAATCATCTTCATCTCATCTCCTTCAATCACTGCCATCATAATCATCTTCATCTCAAAGTAGTTTGCAATGACGTCCAAAGATTCGATTGGGAACGAGGAGGTACAAATCTCGTCCTCCTCCTCCTTCTTGGGTTGGGTGTCAACATCCATTTTTTTTCTTATTCGTTTTTATTCTTAGTAAGACATTATAGATATGAGATTTTTTGTTTTCTCTGTTGTCATATTTTTTGTTTTTTAGTGTTCCAAAGTTTGAGTAATTTTGAAGAAAAGTTTTTGTAAGCGAGCACCAAAGTTCACAAGACG
Organism: Nissolia schottii; assembly: GCA_003254905.1. Classification (NCBI taxonomy): domain Eukaryota; kingdom Viridiplantae; phylum Streptophyta; class Magnoliopsida; order Fabales; family Fabaceae; genus Nissolia; species Nissolia schottii. The sequence goes on along the minus strand of QANU01099983.1, from coordinate 532,293 downwards.
TTATGGATATAAAATTTTCATTTTTGTTTCTGTCATTTTTTATTGTTAAAAAAATTGTGTATTTTTATAGAAAATTGTGTAGTTAAAAAATGTGTGCATGTGAGCTTTTCTTTTTCGTTTTCATCTTATTTTTTGTTTTTGTGTAAGTGAGCACAAAAGTTTGTGCATCTATTTTGAAATATTTGTATAGAATAAAGAGTCTTTATATGTTGTTACCCAATTTTAAAATTGATTGTTGTATATGTTGTTTATACACATATACAAATTTGTGTATCGTTCAAAAGTTTGTGTAGTACTTCATAAAAGTCTATGTATATTTGTGCTTACGAGTAATCCGAAAATTTGAATGTTAGTTAAAGGTTTTACGTAATTTTATAAACTGGTTGCTTGTTAGTTTGCATATATTGCACCATTGTTTATTTGTGTAAATATCTTTAAAAAGTTTGTGTTGTTCAATTAAAAAAGTTTGTGTATAAATATGATTTGTGGTTATTTTTTATCCAAAAATTTTGAATAATAATTAATTCTTTGTGTAAATTTGTGTTGATACTTGTGTTTTTATGTTCAATAGTATGTGTATGTTGTTATCAAATTTTAAAATTGATTGTTGTATATGTTGCTTATTGGTTGGGACCTATTTGTACTCATCTAGCGAAAGGGATCATCAACCGTTCGATTGAGGTCATCATCAAGTGGTCCACCATAGGGCACGCAGGAGTGTGCCACTAGAGGATGCCCTACTTTGGATCTTGGGGGAAAGACTGCGCCAGATGGAGTGTGGAAAGAAGCCAAAAGGGGTTTGAAATATTACATTGTACAGAATATCTTAACCTTGACCAAGGCTCTAAGAGAGCAGAGAGGAATGAGACAAATCTGTCCTTATTTTGACCATGTAGGGATGCCCTCCCGTTGTCTGAGAATTGGCTCCAAGCTATTTCCAGCTCTTGCCTTGCACTTGTTCGAGGAATGTAGGGAAGGCAGCAAGAACCCATTTCCCTCTTTCACCCAGATGGGTCTTTTGGGGGGTCACTATGCATCAAAGGGGGAAGAAAGAGTCTTTGCCCAAAAGGTCTTGCAAGCCACCCAAGTCATAGCTAGGGGACTAATAGAGATAGGTCGAGCACGACAGACAAAGCAGAGGAAGAAGCTAGCCCAGTCCGTTAGGTAGGCCTAGACTCAAAGAAGATGAGGTCGTCCAACAAAGAAAAGGCGCACACTAGAGGGAAATGTCAGATTTGAAACCCAGAAGCCACACACTCCATCTTTTCTCTTGTATGAACAAAGAATAATTAGAAAACAAGGTTGCAAACCCATAATCTCTAGCTTTGTATGCTTTGAACCTCTTAATCCGCAAAACGGTTCGAATCACTTATACACATACAAAAGTTTATGTATTGTGGCTCAAAAGGTTGTGTGATACTTTGTAAAAGCTTGTGTATTGAATGAGAGTAAGAAAAATGAGAAGAGAACGAAAGAGAGAGAGAAACGTGAACTGTTTTAGTCAAAAAGTGTGCACACTCGCATGAGATGAGAGTGAGGATCACGACTCATGAGATGTATGAAAGAAAATAGAACAATTATAAAACACGAAATGAACTCATTCCATACAAATAGTGTGATAATTGTATGGTGTACACTAAAAAAAAGTAATGTAACCCTAACAAAATTGGTAAAGAATATCAATTTCGTACATTGAGTTCTTCATTCTCATTAACTTAATTAGCAACTCATGCGATCAATGCATATAAACCATGGTCATGATTTTCGAAGCCAAAGCGTTAGTATATATATGGACAACATTGTAAAACAAAATGGACGAATATAGGCTAGAAAAAATTATTTCGTATTAGCACAAGGATTGGGTCACATGACGTTGTTTTATGAATGACATGACAAGATTAGACTAAAATTTTATTCTTATAATAAGGCAGAGTATTTATTTAAAAAAATAATAATAATAATAAAGCAACAGAGCAAAGGCGATTGTGGACCCCGACGGTTTCCATTAATCGTGCCACAGGGAAGGGTAATGATTCTGGTACTACGTATTAAAAATTAATGACTGTAATTGAATTTTATGTTCTATTTATTTTACAATAAAAAAATATTTTAAAAAGTCATGATATTATCATTAAATATGAGTCACTCATTTGTAAAAAAAAAAAACTGTTTAAAATAATTATTTTTAAATTTAATTTATCATATATCAATTACTCATTTCATATATATATTTTGTTAAAATTTAAATTCATCTTATTAATTATAATTTTTTTTATAAAAAAATATTAGTATGATATAGAAATAGAAGGAACACCCTTAAATCATAAATTCGCTTTTTGATCAAAATTTTAATTTTGCTTTAGGACATGCTAGTTTGCAGGTTTGACTTCTATTGCTTTCCCAGCACAGGGAGGGGGCCATGTTTCTGCAATACTTGACACTAACTGCGAATTATCAACTCCTAAGAATAGAATAGGCCATGGCAGAAGAGAAAAGAGAAAAAAGAAAAGAGAATAAAACCAAAAAAAGGAGGATCCTTATCCACTTTCTGAAATCAAAAGAAGAGCTTGGCCCATGTAATAATAGCCCTTCACCATCCTTGTTATTCTGAAAATGAGATCCTATTTTGTCTCTCAACTGACCTGCCTTCCCAAATCCCAAACACGATAGGGACCGATGAAGATCAACAATGCTTGTGTGTTTTGTTGCAAATTTCATTCTCCCTCTCTCCGTTTTTATTTATTTGTTCATTTTTATTATTTTTACAAATATTTTTTATATCACATTAATTATTTTTTTGTTACTATATTCTTATTAAATAAACACATTTTCTTATATTTATACCGTACTAAATTTTAACTATCTTTATATTAAATAAGAACAATTATGAAAAGTATTATAAACTTTTTATTATTTTCATGTTTTTCAATTATTTTTTTTAATATTCACACACAATTCAAAATGAACAACTATAAAAATGAAAATAGTATAAATTATTATATATTTAATTAGACCACAACACAGAGAGTTTAAAGTATTTGTTTTGGTAAGTGGTTAAAGGCCTCTATTATCAACCTTATTTTTTGGTCGTGAAAATTATTTAATGTATCAAAGTTTATAAGTAGAGAGAAACTGTCTAGTTGAGTTTTCAACAAGTATTCATTGAGATAGACTCATAATGTGCAATTAGTTTTATCTATAATCTCTCTAATTTTAGGCACTCTTGTTCTTCTTTAGTGAGGCGATAACTAATTTGATGGGGTCAAATTAAATTGTTTAGATGAATCACATCCACAAAAAGATTAATTCTTGTGCAAATTTACTAGCGAAGCATGGGCGTGAGTGCTTCAGGGTTTTCACTCCCACAACTCTTTATAATTATTTGTTTCTACCATTTTTAGCCAATAAGGCAGGTACTCTAATTCCCTATCTAGTGAGATTGTAGTTTTTTTTGTTTTTGGTTGGACGTTTCCACCTCATTATCTATATAAAAAAGAGAGAAAGATGTTTATAAACACAATGTTATTAACTTATATTTAGACATGCACATAAAAATAAATATTTTATTAACTTTATTTAAAATATACTTTTATGTGTGCGAGTTTTATTAATTTTTTGTGCGTGCAAGTTGATGGAAATCGTGACTAGCCAAAAATTTATTGAAAGTTAATTATATCTACAATTTACGATGTAAAAGTAAGTCCAAACATTTTGGTTAATAATAAAAAAAAAAACAATTTGGTCCATGTACTAAAAATTTAAGAAACAGTTGAGGCCGTAATGCCCCTAATTGCAAAAGGCCCAAAGATCTCTTCACTTTTGTACATTTCATCCTATTTTCTGATTTCTTCCTCCCTAAAGATTGACTTTATCCCATTAAACTTCTTATTAACTATTAAATGAGGTAAGAGATAGATATTTTAATAATTTTAAAATATTAAATACATCTATTTTTTTACTTTATTTAGTTATGGAAAAAAAAATTTTAAAATGAGTTAAAAGGCCTAACAATTAACCTTTCTCCACGGGCTCTAAACAATAAGCCAGAGGCTGATGGGTTCACAGAGGCAAAATCAACACAAGGATTAGTTAGAGTTAGACCCTGCCTCGTGTCAATAGCTTTGCCCATGAACAGAGCTGTCAAAATGGGTTATAACTTGTGAGCCAATCCACTTTTCTTTTATTTTATACAAGCTGGCCTATACCCAATTACTCATGACCAAAAAATAAAGGGCTAGGACTAATGACCCACGACCCACTGCTCATGACCAAAAAAATTAAGAGCCAGGACTTAAACTCTCTGATCTCTGCCGCCATCGTCGTCGCTTCACGATGCCATCCCCCCATTTCGGCGAGCTCGAGTTTCGCCCCAATCAGGTGCGTTTTGATTTCCGTTCTGTGATTATATTTTCCCCCTTTTAGTTTCTCGTGATTTTTAAGTGAGTTTTCTTGTTGCATGTGTTGTATACTGCAATCCCCTGTGTTTCTCTGATTATCGTGTTTCTCTGTATAATTTTTTCTGTGATTATCTTTTCTCTCTTGTTGTATTTTTCTTCTGTCTCTTTGTTTTGTTGGCAACCCTGCATCACTCTTTTAATTTTTCTGGATCGAAATTTTGGATGATGTATTAGTTATTTTGGTGTTGATGAATCTATACTCTGATGTCCAGAAAATAAAAAAGTAAATGATTGAAAACCCAATGGAAGTTTAAGGGAGTTTGGGGTAGATGAAGAGTACCGAGTCATATGCTTCAGGGAGAGTACCAAAACTTGTTGTTTTCCTTAATCCTATGCTCAAAATCTTGCAGGAAATCATCTCTATCACGGTTCTTGTCCTTTTTCCTAATAACAGAAGCTTTTTGAAATATATGTATTAAGTTCTTTTTAAAAAAGAAAAAGAAAATGATATTTTAGTGATACAATATACATGACCTAGCAAAAAATAAATGTGTACATACCCACCTCGAAGTGGACTACATCCAATCGGGCTGCAACTCATGTGGGTTGGAAATTTCGTCAAAGCCTGTGTACTAAATCAACCGTCAAGAATGTACGAAAAATAAAATATTAATTCTAAAAAGATTAACCCTCCCTTGACCAAATTAAAAAAAAAAAAAAGGAGTGTTTTAGAATCTTCAATTTTAAAAAAAAAAATTACAATTAGTTTAATTTTCCTTTTAAAAAATGTGTGCTTGACCAAATAGCGTTATATATAAAATCTAATTCAATATTTATTTTTTTTTTGGTTAGAAGTTGATCAAAATTTAGTACGCGTGCTCCACTTGATAATGAGATTCAAATATAACTAGCTTAGGACAAGAGGTCAATCTAGAATTCGCAGTGAATGAATTATCTCATGGAAAAAGAAAATATGACTTAATTATGTGTAAATTACCTTTGATGAAGAAGGTAAATTTTAGTATGGGTTCCACAAGAAAATCTAATTTATGGCGAAAATCTACCCATAATAAAATCATGTAAGATTTTTCTGCCACATAGCAAAATTCTTCCTGGCTTTCATTGCAGGATACAACAAACTCATGTGGGTTATGCAATGAGGTGGTCATTCACATCCAGATCTACTTTGTTTGCAGTGTGTGAGTGAGTGATTGAAAAATAAATAAAAGCCTACACTATATGTCTATATTAATAGGCTTACAAATTTGAAATCCTCAAAACATTGACTAAATTATTAGTTAAAAAAAAATGAGCATTATTGATTCGCAATTCCCTTACCCATCACAAGTGCCAATACTGACAACTTTGCAACTCTGCAGAACTATGTAGAATTTGTCTCCGAAATTTGACTCGACGGTTCGTTTTTCACCAAAAATGCTTCACCTGTTTTCAACCAGTTCACATACTGCTGTTGCTCTCTTTTGTGTAGGTAGTGGAGGAGGAAATTGGTCAGGTTTACCCCAATGCCCTTGGCTATCAGGTATTCCTTGAGCGTGTCTTGCAACTTATTATCCAGTTCGCTACACGTGGATATACAGAAGTCAGTGAGCAAGATCATTTATTAGTAAATAGACCCAAATAATTTATGAATTGTGTGCTAGAAGATGGGAATTATGATATTGTAAAAACTAACTTATGTGTGTTGATCTGGTAAAGCCATAAAGGTAACAAGGAAATGCATGTATGCTGATCTAGCTGATCCAACTTTCTGAAGAAAGTCAAGAACAAGAACTTCATTACCGCATATAGTTTAAATTCTTACAGGATTAGTTTTATCAAACCACAGACGTAACTAGTCCGGTCCGGTCAATAAGACTGGGCTAGCGGCAAGGAGTTTGAGTAGTAATTACGGGTTTCAATCCAACTTGAATAAAAACCATAACAGTTTAAGCCTTTACTTAGTTGCTCCTAATTTACCAATTACCAGCAAGAACAAGAGATTAGATAAAAAAGTATCACGCAATGTAAAAGGTAAAAACCATATATATTGGTATGTCAACACTCAAGGAATTGACACTTATAAAAAGTATAGATTATACAACTATCATCTTCAACATCAATCTTGTCTTTGTTCATGAAAGGACATCAGCCAACATTGAACACATCAGCAACATTGCAAACTCAATAAAAGTCTACTTCAGCATAACTGGGAGACCATATGTTGGAATATGTATTTCCAGGCTTCCAATGGGTCATTGCCCATAGCCTTTGCGGATGTAAATGAACCATGAACCATCGCTTCGAAATTAGAATTACTATGTACTCGGTAAACAAAGCATTCACAGTAGTATCTTAAATTCCCCCCCCCCCTTTCAATGGATGGAAATCATGTGCAGACACCGAATTACTCAGATCAAGTATCATATATTTAGGAAGGCACGCCCCTATGTTAAGTATTTTAAAGCAAATCACCATAAGGAATAAGCCAGGAACACTAACACATACACTGTTGTTAAAGCTTAAAACACAGACGGCACCAGTAAAGAAAAGCACTTACCCCCCTCCCTCCCCCAAGTGAATAATAATCGAGTTTACCTGAACGAGGGGCCTCTGTAAGTGGAAGGGCTCAAACACGAGGGTGATCTGAGATAATAAGCACCACTGATGCTGAATTCAGAGCCTTTATCAGTGTCCCTGTGAACCTCGCAGTCGAAGAGCAAGGTGGGGCTCAAGGAAGGCTTCTTCACACACACTTTCATGAACACATCCCTCGGGAAAACGAGGTCGTTTTCATGGTTAATCGGACCCAGTAGCGCCGAAACAGCGACCTCCTCTCCCGAATCGAATTTCCGCCGCAAAACCACGTCTTTGGAGCGCGGCGAATCGTAGTCCACCACAAACTCCCCTAAGGAACCGCTTTCAACACTCTGCAATGCATCACCATTGTGTTGTATTGATTAGAGTAAGAAATGAAGCGTCGGTAAAGAGAGAAAGAGAGAACCTGAAAGGGGTTGGAAGAAAGCTCGAAACCGATCTCGGATTTGAGGAGCTTGAGGAGCTGGATGTCTTGAACAGGTCTGAGACCCTTCATCAGGTTGGTCACCCTTGCCATCCTCTTCTTCCCCCTCCGACCAACGGAGTAGTTTCTCTCTCACTCTCCTTCTTTATGAGATCTAGTACTCTCATAAAAGCCCAATTTAGAGGGCAGCCCTGAGGCCCATTAGTTTGAGCCGGCCTCACTCTATGTTTGTCATGGGCTTCTAAGGCCTCAGCCCTCCAAAAACCATAGCCCAAATGCATCACACGCAACGTTTCTGAACGCATTCCATCTCTGTCGACTGCTTATGATGCACTGCTCTACTTCTCTAAGCCATATAGAAATTTGAAGTTCTGTTTTGTTACATTGACCAAGATATTTCTCTAGATACTAGCAAAGGAAGTGGCCATAAAGAAATTTACATTGACTAAGACATTTCTCTAAATTGTTTTTTAAATGTTTGAATGAAATGGATGGCTCTTTTGTACAGCCATGTATAATGTATTCCAAGTTCAAGCATCATTAACTAGTTTGGATAACGTCATTAATTAAAAGAGGTTTTCCTCTTGTCTCCAAGGATTGTGATGTAGTTACTCTCAAGTAGATTTCATGGTTTACAGATTGAATTTCGAGTATCAGTTGCTTTCAGTTGCCTTAAAGGAATACAAACACAAGATTTGATATGTTCGGAACATGTCTCAAACATGGAGATTTAAGCCACCAGGTTTATCTCAAAGGAAGATTTTCCGAAAGGGTAGGGCATGTATCTTATATCTAAAGTAACCCTTGATGAAAACCTCCGTAAGATGATACCAGAACTATTGAGTTGAATTATCAAAATGAAGACAAGAAGTGAGTGACATGACTAAATCATGTCTACAAAAATATAGAGGTGGCAACAAATAATGTATGAACTAACATTTAAGTTTCACTTGATCTTATCTCATTTGATTGCAAGTGGCAGCTCTATTGGCCATTCTTTGAGAAGGTGGGGCATGTACTCTTATTCAACTTCTTAATCCTTCGTACAGTTCTCTATGACAACACCATGTGATCTCCCATCTATGTGTCCCCCTTCAACAATTATTTCTCTAAAGTTTCCATGGAGTCTTAGAATCTATAAATACACTTCCTCTTACCTTCAAAAACAACATAAGTCATTGGCATCTGGAAGCATCAACATTTAGACACACTCCTCTCAAACTTGAGAACTTTGCCTGGTTCTTCTTGCATACTAAGACAAAAAAATGGGTGTCCGTTTGCCTGCTATCCGAAGGGCGCGATTCTCTGCCAGCCAAGCAGCTTCAAAATCTGTTGAAGTTCCAAAGGGCCATTGTGCAGTTTATGTCGGAGAGAATCAGAAGCGGTTTGTGATCCCCATATCATACTTGAACCAACCTTCGTTCCAACATATGTTGAGTCAAGCTGAGGAGGAGTTTGGATATGATCATCCCATGGGCGGTCTCACAATTCCTTGCAATGAACATGTCTTCCAACAGATCACTTCTCGCTTGAATGGGCTATGAGTCTCACTGTAGAAGGCTAACATAGATAGATTAGTATACACATTTTGTACAATAGATTAGTATAGAAATTCACAGAATGTAGATTCTGTTTTTTGAGTAATGACAACGAATTCAATGACACAAGTATATCTGTTTATCAACAACAATGTTCACTTCTCCCTGCAATTAGGAGCCTATATGAGCATGGCGACTTGACATAAGAAAAACCAGATTTGGCTGGTCTAATAAATTTCAACGCAGGAACAGAACACACAACACGTGATTCCTAGCAAAGGCAGAAAAGTGTTTTTCTTATGACCAAAGAGAAAGATAACTTTATTTGAGACGAAGATATAATAACTTTTTTTTTGGTTAAAAAAATGCTATGAGTGAGTGTTTGGTCACAGATATGTGCAGTATCATTGAATCAGCATTAAGGTTTAATTATTCCCTTGAATAACACTTGCTTACTTGTATTGAAGGTCAACTACCGTTTCTCTACTATTGCATATCTTTCTCATTCTGACTAGCTGGGTGGCAGAAGTGGAAAACTGAAAAATAAAATAAAATCTAAGTGTAATGCAAAATTAGAATTTCTATATTTTGTTTTCAGCAGTTTCTTAACTCTTCACTCAGACTATCTCAACTTCTCAAGCGTGTCTTGAGCACAAATATGTCAGCCAACTAAATGTTCAATTAGATAAGCATTAGGTGCTGATGTGTACAGATTTCTTTGGTTTCAATTTGTACATCTTTGCTTTGGCCAATAAAGTGAGGCGTTAATTCAGGCACACACAATTTCTTCATCTTTATTAAAAGACATCACGTACTAAACACTACCATGTGATCATTCATGCACATGTAACAACAACTATGATGGTGCTGCCTGATAACGAAAATGGAAGAATCAATGACCCTTAGGAAAAATTGGCATGATTTTGCAGTGGCCAGTGATGAATTGAAGTTAGAACAGGAAGGATTACAGAAATAACTGAAGATAACTATGAAAAGCTTACAGCCTGATAGAGAGTAAGTGACTTGAATTTCATAACGATACTACTCCGTATATTAGAACCCAAAGAGATTGGACAAAAGCCAAGTGTTTTAATAATGTCTTGTCATTACTTTCTCATTAAGATACATTTTCACACTTCCAAAGGAACGATGCAAAGAAGAAACCAAAATTGCAAAGTCTTTACAATAAAATAAAATGTCTTCTGTACATTTGCCTCAACTAATCTATCTCAATAAAATAAAATGTCTTCTGTACATTTGCCTCAACTAATCTATCTCTCTCCCTTAGCCTGATTTACAACTCTTTCAAGCGAGACGTGAGCTCTAGGAACTCATTCTCCTTGCATGGAATTGTGAGGCCACCCTTTGGATGATCATATCCAAATTCTTCTTCTGCTTGACTGAGTAGTTCTTGAAATGAAGGTTGGTTCAAGTATGACATAGGAATCACGAACCGTCTCATTTTATCTCCAACGTAGACTGCAAGATAGCCTTTTGGGACATCAACACCCTTGGAAGCTGATTGGGTTGCAGAGAATGATGCCCTTCTAATGCCTGGAATGCGGAAACCCATAGTTTTTTGTTGCCCCACACAAATAAACCAAAGTATTGATTTCAAAGGACTTGTACAAGAAAGAAATATTTTGAATTCTGATTCTTAAGGATGCAAATGACTTGTGTTGCTAGAGAACCCAAGAAAAAGTGTATATATAGGTGCTAAAGCCCTCTGCAAAAACCAATTTCCCAATGAATGATTTCTAGCATGGCTACGATGGGGTCTACATGAACATGAGACACAAGGTATCACATGGAATTGTCTTATAGGTCTCTCTCAAGGATTAGGAAGTTAAATGGGAGAACATGCCTCACCTTCTTAGATAATGGCAAACACATTACCACTTGAAAAATTAGAGACGTTTGCATAGGTGAAAACTAATGTTAATTCATGCACTGATTGCTGTATAGTTACTTCAATGTTAGACATGCTTTAGACAACTCACATGCATGAATGTTCAGATAAGCATTAGGTATCTCATATACATCTACCAAATTTAATTTGTGGACAGTTTGAAATCTGTAAACCAATATATACGCCGGCCAGCTGTATGTTTAGATAAGCATTAGGTGTTGATATTCAAGTGGTTACCACCTTGCTCATTTTTCAAAAACTGGGCCATTCAGTCATACAGAATTTCTTCATCTATATTAACAGACATCCTAGACAGCATCATGTGATACCTAATGCCCGTGTCTCTCATTAGACCCCCATTTGGATAGATCTTCTTCAATCATCTGAAACAGCAAAGGATTTTCCAATGACCTCTATCTTTATATATAGAGAGATAGTCATGGTTGAAGTCACAAACAAGTAAAAGTCCTTTGCATTCTTCAATAATCAAGTACTTTTAACACAGGTCTGTTTTAAATTGTTCTCTTGCTCTACTACAATGGGTTTCCGCTTGCCTGGTCTTCAAAGGCGCAGTGACGTCCCGAAGGGCTATCTTGCAATTTATGTGGGAGAGACTCAAAAGAAGCGGTTCGTGATTCCTATATCATACTTGAGTCATCCTTCAATACAAGACTTGTTGAGTGAAGTTGAACAAGAATTTGGATTTGATCATCCAATGGGTGGCCTCACAATCCCTTGTAGAGAAGATGTCTTCCTAGATATATCTTCTCGCTTGCATAGATCATAAATGAGAAGATTGAGCGTAGATGGTCAATGATCAACTAAGTTTTGTAAAGTAGTCATAGTCTAACATCGTAAATTTTTTCATCTTTCTTTCTTGTCCTTTCCTTTCCTAGGAAGTGGAAAGATGTACCCGGACAATGAAATTTATTAACAGAGATTAATGCAATTTTCTTTCTGTAATTTAGTCTGGTATATTGTAACATAGACTCTTACCACCATTGTTAAAGATAGATCTCATCTATTTTGAAAAGAAAACCAACATTTTATCATCTTAATTTCATTTTAATCAAATTTGACATGATAAAAGAATGAAAATGAGGAGGATGATGATGATGATGAGAGGATGAAAGAATGACGAGGATGACGATGATGAACATAACAGAACAAGGATGAGAGGTTGAAGATGATACGTGAAAACGATGACGAGAATGGGGTTCGAGATTGGGCACACGTTGTGTATAATTATACGTTTTACGTATAATCATTATTAATTGCGTATAAAACCATATAAAAGAGTGGTGTATATATGGATGTATGGTTTAAGAATGTACATGGAGCATTTCTCATTTGGTAATTATGAAAGGTTTTTCTAAAGTTTCTTTCATATTTTCCCGCATTTTGGATGTACGTGCTGATGTGGTAACATTGTGAAACCAGCCCTTTGCTCTAAAGGCCAACCGTTCTACAGTTATATATACCATAGAAATTTTATGTGGACATCGTCTACCATATGGACACTTAGGCATTTTATTAATCATTTAACATGTGTAAAGAGTCTCATGTGTTGCCTTTTTCGTTAATATTATATACTTTATTAGTGAGAATTTTATTTATCTTTAATTATATATAGTAATAATAAATGAGAAATGAAAATTATTAGAGTAAAACTCTCATTTGATCCTTTAATTATACCTAAATAATCACGCTACCTCGGCCATGCTTCCCTGTCACCAAAATGACGACGACGACTTCAGGTTCATCACATTTTAAAAGGCCGCAAATGAGCTTATGTGAGTTACATGAGCTTGTGTTGCGTGATTCGGAGATCTTCCATCGACGATTGTGTGGCAGTCAGGCTTTGACGATGATGCTCCGCGCTAGGTTGTTCGGTGCATGTGGCGGCTATAGCAGAAGCGGCAGTCGAGGATGGCGTTGCAGAGGGCAAGTAGGTCAAAGAGGGGTGGCAAAGGCGTAATAGATGTTCTAGGGTTCACGATTTTAGAACTTAAAGTTTGAGAGAGGAGACAAAGAGGGAGGAGAAGAACAAATTAGGGTTCATGATAAGAATAGGGTTTTTTTTACTCACTATTGATTTTAATTTTAATTTTGGATTGTGAATGTTATTATGAAATTAGCTCAAAAATATTCATTAATTGAAATTGAAAGTTAGAGGTGTGGTAAATATTGAACCAAACAAAAGTTATGTGGAAAAAAAATATAAACTTAAGTGAAAAAAGATGTGAACCCAAATAATTAACACTTGGTGAAATATTATTGATCCACCTATAAATAGTACTTGTACCATCTCATTTCTATGGGTATCAAAGTCATGACTGTATTTTAGTAGCAAGTAATGCAACAAATCATGTA
>QANU01099983.1:488376-518920 GCA_003254905.1 Nissolia schottii | reverse complement strand
AGGATGGGTGGGAGAGGGTTTTTTTTTTAATTTTTAAATTAATTTCGGGTCGGGTCAGGTCGGGTCGGGTTTGAGTTGGGTTTTGGGGTTATGCCACGTGGCGCGCCACGTCAGCCCAGTCAACCCTCACCCCACCCCAGGGACTAAAACCAAATTTTCAAATTTTACAGGGACTAAAAGTTACACAGAGGGACCAAAACCAAACTTTCCCAAATTACAGGGATGAAAAACTTAATTAACCCTATATAATATTAGTATCTGAACTGTCGGATAAAAATATTTTTTGTAGGGGGAAAAATCAATTTGAGCTTATCAAAATCTCCTCCTAAAGAGTAGTTTACTACTCCATGAGAAGCACAATCTTATTTTTGTAACATAGTGGTAATAATACGTGGCTTTTAGCACCCTTGAACTTTTGAAATTGTTTGTGAGTAAATATGTTATCATATTAAAAATAAATAAATATATTCATGAACTCTTCATGCAAGGAAAGTGTTAAGAGAGTCTTTAGCCGCAATGTGTAGTGTTTTTGGTGAATAATATTTTTAGTTCCAAGTCATGCGACAAATCATATGGCCATACGTAATTAGTATTGACTTTATTTTTAGAGATTAATCTCTCACTTATCACACAACAGATTACTGTAAAATTAGTTAAAATTATTAACATATTAGGCTTTTTTATCTTTTTAAAATTGGGTTTTCTCATCTCTGACGTCACTTAGTTACTGTTCAACTTTCTTTCTCTATTTCACTGTTTATTCGTCACGCTAGTTCTGGCCCAATGGGCCATCAATCAAAAGAATCATTTGCTTCATGTCTTTTTTGGTATTCTTTATATTGAGTTAAGAAGTTTTGTGTTCGAATTGTTTTGATGAGAAAAATAAAAAAAGAATGCACAAATCAATATAAATAAAAGACAAATTAATTCATTTAATCATTATATTTTAGATATGAGTGTTCACGTTACCAAAAGATTGTAATGTATTTACCATGAAATTTTTGGGGGTAATATTTAGCATGATTTATTTTCACTAAATAATTTGATTAAAAGAAATTCATTTTTAAAGAAAATATATTGATTTAAACATATACAAATTATTTGTTTATTAATAAAATATTCATAATTATACGAAATTCGTATAGCTCATGAATACATCGTTATAATAATTAGTAAATATATTATCATAAAAAAATATGTTCCTTAACTCTTCATGCGGAAAAAAGTTTTAAGAGAGCCTTCAGCTATAATGTGTGGTGTTTTTGGTAAGTAGTTCTAATCGCAAGTCATGTGGCCATATATTGGTTAGTCTTACTTTTATATTTAGATATTATAATTATATTATTAATATATAAAAGTTAGATAGTTTCACTTTATGGGCTAGATACATGTTAATATCACAATAATTTTTTTTCCAAAATGAATAGTACATGGAACTAGTTTTGAGATAACAATGGTAAAACAATTAGTTTGAGCTTAAAGTCAATCTCCTTTATTTTTTATTTTTCAATTTTCAATTAAAAATGCAAAGATAATTAGAGAAATAAGAGCTCCAATATTTGACTATATATAATTTACTTTTCTTTTTGTGCAGTGTTGTGTTCATTGGTATTGTTGGCAAAAATCATGTTTGCATACAAATAATTAATTAAAAAAGTTGTTTATCATTGGCAACAAAAGATGTTTCTGAATATCATTAGACGTTTCTGCAATATCAAACTATGAATTCAATTGGAGGGTTGGCAATCCAATTATGTTGCTTAAAAACATTGATCACTCTATTAAATTGTGTAATGGTAACATGTGTAGAAAATATAAAAAGTCATATAAAACCCATATTTAAAAAAAAAAACAGATTTAAAATTGTATTTCAATTTAACTCAAAATTGATCTTTAGAAACTAGACAAAATAATTATACAATACAAACTATAGTTTTGTCGACTACACATAATTATCTTGAAAGGGAATGAGCTGAGAAATAACATGTTTCTCTTACTCTTCCAATTTAGAAAGAAACAATTAAAATAAAAAAAAGTGAGGTTAAAAACTAAAAAAGAGGGTAATAAAATTGTGTCATTAGATGCAATAATGTTTTTTAGTATAAGTATACAAAATTTTTATAGGAGTGAGTCAAAAAATATCTATATTATATATAATAAAAAATAAAATTTTGGGGGTGATCGTCGTCCTCTATGAAACTAATAAGGCTCTCCTCAAATATATGTGTTGCGTTTTGTGTGTGTATCAATACACTCCGTGTATTTGTAGGATTCGTATATTTATTTGTGAACAAATTCTAGTTAATAAAAGAAGAGAGAACTTTTGAGAAACCTAAAATAAAAAGAAAGGAAATAAAAACCTCCTTCAATTTGTGCTTATCACAATCTCCTCTTGAGAAATAGTTTACTACTTCTACTCCATGAGAAGCACAGTCTTATTTTTGTTTGTTTGTTAACATCATTGTTTAAACTATGTTAATATAGTTTTTTAGCACTTTAAATTTTTTGAAAGTAAATATATTATCATATAAAAAAAGTAAATACATTCATAAACTCTTTGCGCAAAAAAGGTTTTAAGAGAGTCTTTTATCACAATATAGTAATTTTGGTGAATAATATTCTAACCGCAAGTCAGGCTACAGATCACGTAGCCATACATGATTTGCTATGTTACATAAGTACGGTATGATATTGGTATTGAGTACGCATACATGGTACAAACTTTTGTTAAAAACATAATTATTAAACTCGGTCCATCTTGACTGAGCCAACCTAAAATTCAGTGTGGTAATAAGACTAAACTGGTTTGCTTTTATGATTAGACACAATTAACCCTGACACTTTAAAAAATAGTGAACACTCATTTATTACTAGGCTGTATACTCTATTGTGATAAAATAATATAATTAAAATATATATTATTTACAATAAGTGTTATTAAAAATAAATGCATAATTTTTAATTTTATCATAAATAACATTTAAATGACTATAAAGAAGAGTTATAAATATTTGTCATCATATCATGTGTGTTTGTTATGTTATAATATTTTAATGATTATATATATTTTATACATAAAATATTTAAATAATTGATTATTTGTGTTATTATATTATATTTATTCAAATTTTAATATACTTTAATATATTTATTTCATTATATCTGGTTTAGCAAGTAATGCAATGACCCACTTGTTGAACTAGTGACCAATGACCTAGTCGAGTCCCCAAATTAAGTCTATGGATAAAATTAGAGATACAAGTATAACCCCCACACGCATATATATATACACACAAAAATTTCACATAACAATGACTAAAAAAAATCACATAATAAACCTTTTTTTACCTGATAAAACACTCACGTTTTAACATTAAAAAAAATTCCCATTTTAACATACAAACTTATCTCAAATATTTCAAATTTTTTACTATTATACCCGTATTACACAAACTAATTACCAAAATACCCCTGTTTTGATAAAATTGTATAATTTATTTTAATAAGACATTATGTTTAATTAAAACTAAATATGTATAATGTATCTATTTAATTAAATTTTATTATTATGTTATGTTGCAAAAAGATCAGGACGCTCTTTGTCGTGTGCGTAAGGTGACAAATCCATCGATTTGCACTCCGAAGAGCCCAAATGGCTTGGACTCATGCGCACCAGCCCAACTCCCTTCTCAACTATTTTTACCAATACAACAACTACTAAAGGTATATAAACACTTAAAAAGTTTGTGATCTAACTAATGTGAGACTATAACTTCTGAAATACCAAAATGTGAAACATTTAATTCAGACAAGTTCATATCACCATGCTTTGCACTATACACACACTATTCACTCACTTTATTTAATTCATTTTCCTTTTCAAAATTAGCTTCAGCAACTGAAGCTCACTCTCCCATTTTCCTTAAATTAAATAAATTATACAATTTTAATTACAATTTTCTTTTAGCCACATTCGCCAACTAGTTAGTCAGATCGATTTGGAAATTTGTGTGCAATTAGCCAAACCATTTGGCGAATTTGTGTACAATTCGTTAGATCGGTTGACGAATATGACGTGGCATCACCACGCTGTCACCTGAGTCACGTCAACCAAAATTGTGGTAGCCCTGTAATATGTTTCAAAACAGAAATATTTTAGTAATTAGTTTGTGTAACAGGCGTATGATAGTAAAAAACTCAAATATGTCAAACCAAAAAAAAAATAATATAATAATAATTAAGACTTTATCAAAAACTAAAACAGAGCTACCATACGCAGTCACGCAGGAGGGGAGGTACGGTGTGTTGTCGGCGCCGGCGGTGGTGTGATGGGAAGAGAAGCTTAATGTCGAAAAAACAGAGGAGGCAAAGAGAAGCCTTCAATTTGAGGTTATCATAATCTCCTCGAGTATATATATTATTATCATATAAAAAAATGTAAACTTTTGGACTGAATATAGCTCAGTGTTGAATTCTATCATATGCTCTATCCAATTACGAATACCCTTCCGTTTCAGGTATCCGAAAATCACACATGCACCAGAGGAGGCAGCGACAAATTGTGCAGAAAAAGGGGTAAATTCCATATTTTTCCATCCACCCTTTGTATTTTCTGTGATCAGGTTTTCAGATTCCAGCCATAAAAATGCAAATTTTGCAGCATGAATGTCAAGTAAGTAACTGTTCATATATATTGTAGTTTACGAATTAACCATCCACATAAATGTAATTAACATAATTCTAGCTCAAATTGGATCCTCGTTTTAGAACCAAAAAAAGCAATATCTTTGTTCATAACTATCTCGGGGAGATTGCATTTTTCCAGTTACAAAAAAGAATCACAAAAAGGAAAATTAAAAGTATATGCTGTACAATTTGCCTTAACTAATCTATGTTAGTCTCCTTCACTATGATTTGCAGCCCGTTCAAGCAAGATGTGACGTGAGGTCTAAGAAAGCATCTTTGCTGCAAGGAATCGTGAGACCGCCCATCGGATGATGGTATCCGAATTCTTCTTCAGCTTGGTTTAGTAATTCTTGGAACAAAGGTTGGTTCATGTATGAAATTGGAATCACAAACCGCTTCATTCTCTCTCCAACATACACCGCAAGGTAGCCTTTTGGAACCATCTCCACAGCTTTTGAAGATGCTTGGTTTGCATTGAATGATGATGATCTTCTCATACCAGGTAAGCGAAATCCCATTGTTTAGTGTGAGAAATAAATATATGAATTGTTATTTTGCAAGTGACTTGTGATGCTTGAGAATACCATGATCTATGTGTTAATATAGAAGTAAGAGCCTTTGTGGAAACATTTCTCCATCGAATTGAATGGTTGGTGGGACTAATTGATGGGGTCTAGTGATAGACAAGGGCTAATGGTATATCACATGCTATTGTCTTCATAGTGTTTATGAAGGATTACTTGAGATTACAAAATTCAATCCAATAAGCTAATAACTACAGATTTTTTAGAATTCATGCCAACACATATATAGTTGACACCTTCAGAAAGAGACTTTACGGCCACTAAGATAATAATTAAGTGGCTCACTTCTTATGTCGTAAACAGGCTCAAAACATATCACTTAGCTTCCTCATACTGAATACTGATGAAATACCCCTTGGAATGTGATCTATTGACCATGAAATATAGCTGCATCATTGTTGGAGGCAAGAGATGCTGCAATTTTTTGAGGATATCGTACCTGATATTACTAGTACTTGGAAGACGTGAATGATGGCCCCACAAATTGAGCCAACCACTTCACTAATGACTAAAACTGTAAGAATTATATATTGTTGTGGAGTGGTTATATAGATTCCTTCACCCTACCCGTACAAAAGTAGTGCCAGAGGTATATCAAATATATAATCATTCCAAAAGAAGATTTAAACGTTTATGCAGACAGTAACTTGTAACTGAGCCTCATAAAAGATACACAATTTAAATTTTGAGCTTTGTTGATATGGCAAATTGCTCTGGCTAGATGAATATCCAAATAATGGAGCCAATCCAAAGTTTGTGAAATTTCCAACAGTCTTAGCGAAGTTGTAATTTATGACTGTTGTAAATTGCTCTGACTGGCTGAATAATTTATAGGAAAAAACATATAGAACCTCTTGTTTTATATAACACTTGGATCTTCTTTTTTTCAATTTTCCATTTCTCCCACCGAGCTAGTCAGAATAAGAAAAATGTAGAAGACCTTCAACACAAGTAACACCAGTATCTCATTAATCTACAGATATGAAATTATAGATAAACCATATGTCAAGTGTATGGGAGATGGCTTTTTTTTAATGGAAGTAGGCTAGTGTTATTCAAGTTAATAATTAAACCTTGATCTTGAATCATTGTTATTCTGCACCTGCCTAGGTTGGGGAGGCACTTGATATATATATATATATATATATATATATATATATATATATATATATATTTGTGACCAGGCACCCCAAGATT
Organism: Nissolia schottii; assembly: GCA_003254905.1. Classification (NCBI taxonomy): domain Eukaryota; kingdom Viridiplantae; phylum Streptophyta; class Magnoliopsida; order Fabales; family Fabaceae; genus Nissolia; species Nissolia schottii. Next base: position 512,453 of record QANU01099983.1, on the reverse strand, counting down.
TTAATCTCATATTTTTCAGAAAACAAGAAGTTATTTAAACTTCGTCCCAAATATTATCTTTCTCTTTGGTCGTAGGAAAAATACTTCAGTTCAGCCCTTGTTATGAATTACATTTCCTTTAAAATTTATTGGAACAGCCAAATCAGGTTTTTTCTTACTGCTACAAGCGATGTTTATATAAACTGTTAATTTCATGGAGAAGTGAACATTGCTATTGATAAACCGAAACAATTGTCATTGTATTCACTGTGATTACACAAAAAACAGAATATATATTCTGTGAATTAGTCAATGAGATGGTCTATGCTAATCTATTGTACAAAATGTGTATATTAATCTATCTATGTCAGCCTCCTGCAGTGTGAGGTTCATTGCCCATCCAAGCAAGAAGTGATCTGTTGGAAGACATGTTCGCTACAAGGAATCGTAAGGCCACCCATGGGATGATCATATCCAAACTCTTCGACAGCTTGGCTCAACAAGTCTTGGAATGACGGCTAGTTCAAATATGATGTGGGGATCACAAACCGGTTCTGATTCTCTCCAACATAAACTGCAAGATAGCCCTTTGGGACTTCCATAGATTTTGATGCTGATTGGCTAGTAGAGAATGAACACCTTCGGATAGCAGGTAAACGGAAACCCATTTTTTTTGTATTTGTGTGCAAGAAGAATAACAAGGCAAAGCTCAAAAAGAATGTGTCTAAGTGTTGATGTTTTAGGATGGCAGTGACTTGAGTTGTTTTTGAAGGCAAGAGGAAGTGTATTTATAGTTTTTAAGATTCTATGGAAAACTATTTCTAAGATAATGGATTGTTGAAGGGGTCAAAGGATGGGGGCATACAGATGAGAGATCACATGGTGCTGTCTTAGAGTGCATACCCTACCTTCTCAAAGAATGGCTAATAGAGCAGCCACATGCAATCAAATGAGATAAGCTCAACTGAAACCCTTATATTTGCTCATGCGTTAATTGGTATTCCATAATTTTGTAGACATGCTTTAGGCATGTCATATTTTCTTCACATTGATAATGCAGCTCTATGCTGATATACAGCTGCCAAGTGCTAACTAATATCTGGGCTACGAGAACAATTATAAGGTACTCAGATAGCTATATATCATATTTTTTGCTGGACATGTTTAAGACATCTCATATGCTTCCTTCCACGTATCTTATCAGTAACAAAATCATTTAGATAAGCCTTAGAAACTGTTCATATTTTTAGATTCAGAAAATCGAGTCTTTTTAGCGTGTTTTCTTTTGAAAGTAACTGTCAGTAAGTACTCAGTTAATATTGCAATGTTCTTGGCTTAATTAGTTAGTCACAGACTCAATTATTATTCTAAAGACAAAGCTGGTATGGAGTCATGGATGTCATTTACATGAATTTTTCTGTCTATTAGATTCCCATGCTTATATTAGAAAATATTTCTGGTGTTCTTCAATATTACCCTGTATTTAGTGTAGACTTGCACACCGGACTACACTATTTTGTCCACTGGACTTACAATGTTATTTGGTCCTAAAACCTTAGTCATTTGTTTGAAATAACAAGTTTTGAGTCGTCTACAACTTTATTCACATAAACCATAAAGAGAATGATACAGGGAAATTTTATTTCCTTGCTTTGCATGCAAAAGGAGCTATTAAGTTGTTGATCAATGGCAGCAACGTATAAGATTGTCACTTCTATAAATGCCCAACATGGCTATATAGTTTTGGAAAGCATAGAATCTTCTCTGGGAACTACATTTGCTGTTCTATGGTCATTTCTACCAAATGCATCTTCGACTGTGACTTATTTAAGCCTTGTTATGTATGCCTGAATTTCTTTATGGAGTGCTGGTTAATTTTATGTATCATATGCATCTAATTATTTATGACTAGCTTGACCTTGGAATTAAGTTTAGAGATGAGTTTGTTATCAAGGTTCATGAATTAGTTAAAACAGCTTGAAAATAGACAACAACACAAATCCAAATTGACATGAAGGGTCACAGGAAAGTTCAAGAAAAGAACAATAGTAAATTTTAGATAGAAAATTGCATTAATCTCTGTTAATAAATTTCCCTGTCTGGGTACATCTTTCCACTTCCTAGGAAAGGAAAGGACAAGAAAGAAAGATGAAAAAATTTACGATGTTAGACTATGACTACTTTACAAAACTTAGTTGATCATTGACCATCTACGCTCAATCTTCTCATTTATGATCTATGCAAGCGAGAATTGATATCTAGGAAGACATCTTCTCTACAAGGGATTGTGAGGCCACCCATTGGATGATCAAATCCAAATTCTTGTTCAACTTCACTCAACAAGTCTTGTATTGAAGGATGATTCAAGTATGATATAGGAATCACGAACCGCTTTTTTTGAGTCTCTCCTACATAAACTGCAAGATAGCCCTTCGGGACGTCACTGCGCCTTTGAAGACCAGGCAAGCGGAAACCCATTGTAGTAGAGCAAGAGAACAATTTAAAACAGACCTGTGTTGAAAGTATTTGATTATTGAAGAATGCAAAGGACTTTTACTTGTTTGTGACTTCAACCATGACTATCTCTCTATATATAAAGATAGAGGTCTTTGGAAAATCATTTGCTGTTTCAGATGATTGAAGAAGATCTATCCAAATGGGGGTCTAATGAGAGACACGGGCATTAGGTATCACATGATGCTGTCTAGGATGTCTTTTAATATAGATGAAGAAATTCTGTATGACTGAATGGCCTAGTTTTTGAAAAATGAGCAAGGTGATAACCACTTGAATAGCAACGCCTAATGCTTATCTAAACATACAGCTCGCTGGCGTATATATTGGTTTACAGATTTCAAACTGTCCACAAATTAAAGCTGGTAGATGTATATGAGATACCTAATGCTTATCTGAACATTCATGCATGTGAGTTGTCTAAAGCACGTCTAACATTGAAGTAACTATACAGCAACCAATGCATGAATTAACATTAGTTTTCACCTATGCAGACGTCTTTAATTTTTCATGTGGTAATATGTTTGCCATTATCTAAGAAGGTGGGGCATGTTCTCCCATTTAACTTCCTAATCCTTGAGAGAGACCTATAAGAAAAACCATGTGATCCCTTGTGTCTCATGTTTATGTAGACCCCATCGCAGCCCTGCTAGAAATCATTCATTGGGAAATTGGTTTTTGCAGAGGGCCTTAGCACCTATATATACACTGTTTCTTGGGTTCTCTAGCAACACAAGTCATTTGCATCCTTAAGTATCAGAATTCAAAATATTTCTTTCTTGTACAAGTCCTTTGAGATCAATACTTTGGTTTATTTGTGTGGAGCAACAAAAAACAATGGGTTTCCGCATTCCAGGCATTAGAAGGGCATCATTCTCAGCAACCCAAGCATCTTCCAAGGGTGTTGAAGTCCCAAAAGGCTACCTTGCAGTCTATGTTGGAGATAAAATGAGACGGTTCGTGATTCCTATGTCATACTTGAACCAACCTTCATTTCAAGAACTACTCAGTCAAGCAGAAGAAGAATTTGGATATGATCATCCAACGGGTGGCCTCACGATTCCATGCAGGGAGAATGAGTTCCTAGAGCTCACGTCTCGCTTGAAAGAGTTGTAAATCAGGCTAAGGGAGAGAGATAGATTAGTTGAGGCAAATGTACAGATGACATTTTATTTTATTGTAAAGACTTTCCAATTTTGATTTCTTCTTTGCATCGTTCCTTGGGAAGTGTAAAAATGTATCTTAATGAGAAAGTAATGACAAGACATTATTAAAACACTTGGCTTTTGTCCAATCTCTTTGGGTTCTAATATACGGAGTAGTATCGTTATGAAATTCAGGTCACTAACTATCTATCAGGCTGTAAGCTTTTAATAGTTATCTTCAGTTATTTCTGTGATCCTTCCTCTTCTATCATCAATTCATCACTGGCCACTGCAAAATCATGCCAATTTTTCCTAAGGGTCATTGATTCTTCCATTTTCCTTATCCACCATCATAGTTGTTGTTACATGTGCATGAATGATCACATGGTAGTGTATAGTTCGTGATGTCTTTTAATAAAGATGAAGAAATTGTGTGTGCCTGAATTAATGCCTCACTTTATTGGCCAAAGCAAAGATGTACAAACTGAAACCAGAGAAATCTGTACACACCAGCACCTAATGCTTGTCTAATTGAACATTTAGTTGGCTGACATATTTGTGCTCAAGACACGCTTGAGAAGTTGAGATAGTCTGAGTGAAGAGTTAAGAAACTGCTGAAAACAAAATATAGAAATTCTAGTTTTGCATAACACTTAGATTTTATTTTATTTTTCAGTTTTCCACTTCTGCCAACCAGCTAGTCAGAATGAGAAAGATATGCAATAGTAGAGAAACGGTAGTTGACCTTCAATACAAGTAAGCAAGTGTTATTCAAGGGAATAATTAAACCTTAATGCTGAGTCAATGATACTGCACATATCTGTGACCAAACACTCACTCTCATAGCATTTTCTTAACCCAAAGAAAAAATGGTTATTATAACTTCGTCTCAAATAGTTATCTTTCTCTTTGATCATAAGAAAAACACTTTTCTGCCTTTGCTAGGAATCACGTGTGCTGTTCCTGCGTTGAAATTTATTAGACCAGCCAAATCTGGTTTTTCTTTTGTCAAGTAGCCATGCTCATATAGGCTCCTATTTGCAGGGAGAAGTGAACATTGCTGTTGATAAACAGATATACTTGTGTCATTGAATTCATTGTCATTACTCAAAAAACAGAATCTACAGTTTGTGAATTTGTCTATACTAAGCTATTGTACAAAATCTGTATACTAATCTATCTATGTTAGTCTTCTACAGTGAGACTCATAGCCCATTCAAGCGAGAAGTGATCTGTTGGAAGACATGTTCACTGCAAGGAATTGTGAGACCACCCATGGGATGATCATATCCAAACTCCTCCTCAGCTTGACTCAACATATGTTGGAATAAAGGTTGATTCAAGTATGCTATGGGGATCACAAACCGCTTCTGATTCTCTCCGACATAAACTGCAACATGGCCCTTCGGAACTTCAACAGATTTTGAAGCTGCTTGGCTGGCAGAGAATCGCGCCCTTCGGATAGCAGGTAAACGGAAACCCATTTTTTTGTCTTAGTATGCAAGAAGAACCAGGCAAAGTTCTCAAGTTTAAGAGTGTGTTTAAATGTTGATGCTTCAAGATGCCAATGACTTCTGTTGTTTTTGAAGGTAAGAGGAAGTGTATTTATAGATTCTAAGACTGTTTGGAAACCTTAGAGAAATAATTGTTGAAGGGGGACATATAGAAGGGAGATCACATGGTGTTGTCTTAGATAACTGTATGAAGGATTAAGAAGTTGAATAAGAGTACATGCCTCACCTTCTCTAAGAATGGCCAATAGAGCTGCCACTTGCAATCAAATGAGATAAGATCAAGTGAAACTTCAATGTTTGTTCATACATTATTTGTTGCCACCTCTATATTTTGTAGACATGATTTAGATATGTCACTCACTTCTTGTCTTCATTTTGATAATTCAACTCAATAGTTCTGGTATCATCTTACGAAGGTTTTCATCAAGGGTTACTTTAGATATAAGATACATGCCCCACCCTCTCGGAAAATCTTCCTTTGAGATAAACCTGGTCGCTTAAATCTCCATTTTTGAGACATGTTCCGAACATATCAAATCTTGTGTTTGTATTCCTATAAAGCAACCGATACTTGAAATTCGATCTGTAAACCATGAAATCTACTTGAGAGTAACTACATCACAATCCTTGGAGACGACGAAAACCTCTTTTAATTGATGACGTTATCCAAACTAGTTAATGTTGCTTGAACTTGGAATACATTATATATGGCTGTACAAAAGAGCCATCCATTTCATTCAAACATTTAAAAAACAATTTAGAGAAATATCTTAGTCAATGTAACAAAACAGAACTTCAAATTTCTTTATTGCCACTTCCTTTGCTAGTATCTAGAGAAATATCTAGAGAAGTGGAGCAGTGCATCATAAGCAGTGAATTCATTTGCTAACATTAAACATGTACCATTACTTGCATTCATGTTCACACGGATGGCTTGTAAGTTGTAATGTCAGAAGAACTGAACAAAAAAATGAAGAGAGCAATCACTTATCCAAACTTGAATCCAATTTATTTATATTTAAAATCAGTTAGAAAGCTTCTTTTTTTCTTCACTTCACAATTCACATCGTGAGATCGTTCATTTTGCAAGTACAACCAACTAGTGGTGTGCTTAGTTTAGTAAGAACTTTGGAGGTAAAATTTTGCTGCTATAAAGATTTAGAGAGAATTTTAGGTGCTGAAAACATTGGGGCCAAGGTTTAGCTAATTTCTCCCAAAATTCAGCTCAAATTCGATTGGAAGTTAATAGTAATACACACTTTTCTGTAAAGAGCATATGAAAGGCAATGACAGTCTATAAGTTTTCATAGATAGTGTATAAATTCATTGAAATTGGAGGAAGTTCCAATATTTACATCCTTGACATTTCACTGAGATGGTAGTTTTCACTACAAAGTAAGAATAAAAAGAAAAATTTCAAGTGCCTGCTGTACAAAATTGTCTCTCAACTAATCTAAGTCAGTCTTCTTCAGTTTTTGACTTTATTGTCCATTCAAGCGAGAAGTGAAGTTCAAGAAAGCATCTTCGGTGCAAGGAATTGTGAGACCGCCCATTGGATGATCATATCGAATTCTTCTTCAGCTTGGCTTAGCAGTTCTTGAAATGAATGTTGATTCAAGAAAGAAATCGGAATCACAAGCCGCTTCATTTACTCTCCAACATACACTGCAAGATAGCCGTTTGGAACCTCCCCATCTTTTGAAGATGCTTGGTTTGCATTGAATGATGATGATCTTCTGATACCAGGTAAGCGAAATCCCATTGTTTTCTGTTGATTTGTGTTGCTTGAGAATGTAATGATCTCAAAGGGTGTAAGGAAGAAATATTGTTGCTATTGACTTGTGTTGCTTTGAGAATGCCATGGGGAGTATATATAGATATACCGCATACCAGTTTCTGTGGAGACAATTCTCTTCTGAAGTGAATGGTTGAAGTGCCATTTGGTAGGGTCTGGTTAGAGACAAGGGATAATGAGAGATCACATGGTATTGTCTCCAATGTGTTTATGAAGGGTTACTTGAGATTTGAGAATTCTTGCCAACATAGTTGCCACCTGTAGAAAGAGACAGCTGCGAAGCTAATAAATGGTTAAATACAAAGCTGATGTAGTGGGAAACTTCTTATGTTCCAGACATGCTTAGAACATATCACATAGGTTCTTCATCCTGATAACCTACCATTTCTTTGAATCTAATCTATAAACCATGAATTCTAGCTGATACTGATATCTATTAAATAATTGGATTGGAGGCTAAAGATGACCACATTTTGTGACAATATCCTAATTCCCAACATCACTGGTACTTGAATGGCATGAATATGGTCCCACATTCAAGCCAACCACCTCACTGATTACTAAAGCAGTGAAAATGTCCACTGTTTAGTGTTTGTCTATATAGATTTGTTGCTAAGTTGCTACCTCCTATTAACTAAAATAGATCAAAAGGTATATTTATTATATTTGTCAATGTGAATTATGCAAGGCATGCTTTAAACTTTAAGGGTTCTGTAGAACTGTAATTAGTTACTTAAAACTAAGCCTCATAAAATTTCTACATTTAAATTTGGAGCTTTGTTGATTTGATCAATTTCTCAATTTGGAGCCTCAAAGTTTTGTGAGCTTTCCCGAGGTCTCAAGCACTTCGAAAATCTGTAGCGTCTAATGATGTCTAGATCCCTTATTAGGCTAATAAATATAGAATTATTGATTTCTTAAAGCACTGAAACTGATTTTCTTTTTTTTTTTTTTTCTTTTCTAGTTTTCCAGTTTTTTGCTTTGGCCGTTGAGCTAGTTAGGATGAGAAATCTGTAAAGCAGCTGCACTTGGCCTTGAACACGATTATCACTTAAATCTGATGAGTACAGCACTGATATTACATTTTGGAAATTTAAGGGTTGGTTAAAACTTAAATAAAGAAATAAGATAATATGCATATATAGATAAACCATACCTTCAATGAATGAGAAGTTTCTTTAGCTATAGAGATGTCATGCATTGAAATTCATGGGAATAATTAAACCAAGATTCTAAGTGCATTGTTAATGTGGATCTGCCTTAGCGGTTGGAATTTGGGCTGTGAATTATAGTTTTACATGCATTTATTTATTTATTAAAATCTTATAATCAGATAATTTTACATGCGTACGTATCATTGGAATTCATGAGAACAGTCAAATCTGATTTTTCTAACACCAAGCAGTGTTGCCATTACTGCGTAAGGTCCTAGTTGCAGGGAGAGGAGAAAACTGGAGTCAATTCAAATAAAAACACTAGAGTAGTTGAAGAATTCCTTGTCATTAAACAACAAAAATAGAGAAAATACTCTGAATTTGTCATTCTATTGGTCATTCATCTTTCATTTCCTGAGAAAAAGGTGTAATCTATACAATTTAGTTTCCTATTGTACAAAATTGGTATACTAATCTATGTCAGCCTCCTGCAGTGCGAGGTTCATTGCCCATCCAAGCGAGAAGTGATCTGTTGGAAGACATGTTCGCTGCAAGGAATCGTAAGGCCACCCATGGGATGATCATATCCAAACTCTTCCTCGGCTTGACTCAACAAGTCTTTGAATGACGGTTGGTTCAAGTATGATATAGGGATCACAAACCGCTTTTGATTCTCCCCGACATACACTGCAAGATAGCCCTTTGGGACTTCCACTGATTTTGAAGCTGCTTGGCTAGCATTGAATGAGGCCCTTCGAATAGCTGGTAAACGGAAACCCATCTTTTGTTTTAGTATGCACGAAGAAGAACAAGGCAAAGCTCTCAAATTTAAGAAGACTGTGTCCAAGTATTGATGCTTACGGATGCCAATGGCTTGTGTTGTTTTTGAAGATAAGAGGAAGTGTATTTATAGATTTTAAGATTATTTGGAAACTTTTTTACAAGAGAAATGATTGTTGAAAGGGTTAAGAATGGGGGGCATACAGATGAGAGATCACATGGTGCTGTCTTAGAAGGTGTCCATGTTTGTATAAGAGTGTATACCCCACCTTTTTCAAAGAATGGCTAGTAGAGCAGCCACTTGCAATCAATTGAGATAAGCTCAACTAGAACCTTGTATTTGCTCATGCATTAATTGGTGTCACTGTTTTTGAAGACATGCTTTAGACATGTCACATTTTCTTCATATTGATATAGCAACTCAATGCTGATATATATAGCTTCCATGTGCTAAACTAATAACTGGGATAGGAGAACAATTATGAATATTATGGAAATGTGAGATGTCTTGAGCATGTCCTGAACGTAAGGACTAGTCCATTACATTGCTTAAATAAATCTCTTTCATTTTCAAGCAGTGAGTGTGTTGGAAAATCTTCTATAGGATGGACCATTTACTTCAAATCACTAGTACTTATTGTTTAAGACCTCAAAGACAACAGCATGTGATGGTTCATGAGCCCTTGTCTCTCACTAGACCCCATCATTCAATTCCGTAGAGAAGGGTATCCACACATTTCAAGCACCCTATTGATTTTTATATATAGATACTCATANCAACAGCATGTGATGGTTCATGAGCCCTTGTCTCTCACTAGACCCCATCATTCAATTCCGTAGAGAAGGGTATCCACACATTTCAAGCACCCTATTGATCTTTATAAATAGATACTCATATCATTGCATTCTTATACTAAAACATCAGATTTGAAAACTTGTTTCTCATACAAGTTATTTGAGATCATTCTTTAGGGTTGTGTGTGAAGTTAGTAACCAAGAAGAAACCATGGCCTTTCGTTTACCTGGCATTAGAAGAGTTACACAAACAGAAGCGACTTTGAAGGGCGGAGAAGTCCCGAAAGGGTATGTTGCAGTGTATGTGGGAGAAAAAATGAAGCGGTTCGTGATTCCAATAGCATACTTGAACCAACCATCGTTTCAAGAGTTACTATGTAAAGCAGAAGAAGAATTTGGGTACCATCATCCAATGGGTGGCCTCACAATTCCTTGCGGAGAAGATTTGTTCTTAGATATCATATCAATTCTGCCTTGAATTGTTCATCAAATTCAGAACAAAAAGACTGACATAACCTACCTACATTAGCTCAAATCAAAACAAATTTTGTAGAGTACAATTGTACAGCCAGTAGATTGTTTCTGCTTTCCCTTTGCTTTCATGCAAAAGTGGAACATGTTTATTATTAGTTTCATTGTTTACAGTAAAATTAAAATGATTACAATATTATACACACTTACTGTGTTTGTGTTATCTTTCCTTACCCGCCATGCCCCCTTAATCTTCGGATTTCTGCTTCTCTTCTATTTTATCATCCCTCCAAGCATTGCCTCATATCGACCTGTAAGTTCAGAAACAGATTTCTGAAATGAAACTTGAAGACTTCTCTTCATTCTTTCAACTAAGGAACTTATACATTACCCTGCACAACTTGCTGCAATTGCTAAGCCAAACTATTGGCAACTTATGACAGCACCAGCACTCATTACACAAATAAGAAAAAGATTGAAATCTAACATAACATTAAAACAGATACTGCAGTAGATAAAAATCTCAAAACACATCAACAGCCCTTTCGTTTAGTCTTTTCGAGAATTCAATTAGTGTCAAATTGATTTAAGTGGCTTGATACTTGTTCTCTTTATGTAAGATCTTGAGCTTTACTCTCATGGTGAGCCTTCCAGTTCAGGTATCCAAAATCATGCATACACCAGAGGAGGCTGCCACACAAATTGTGTAAAAGGAGAGGTAAATCTCATATTTTCCACTTAATCCTTTGTATATTTGCGATACTAACTTGGAAGCGTGGATCCCAAGTAACAGTTCATACATATTGGATTTATGAATAAAAACAATGTTATTAACATAATACTAGCTCAGATTAGATCCTCATTGAAGCACAAAAAAGCAATATCACATGCTAATTGCTACAATATTTTATTTACTGCATCATTGGAATTCATTAAAACAATCAAGTCTGATTTTTCTAACACCAAGCAGCGTTGCCATTACTGCATGAGGTTCTAGTGCATGCAGAGGAGAAAGCTGGAGTTTATAAAAACAGAAACACAAGAATAGCTAAACTCGGTCATTGTCATTAAACAAAAAAACAGGGGAAATGCTCCGAATCTGTCATTTTAATAACCATTCATCTTTCATTTCCTGAGAAAATGGTTTAATCTTTACAAGTATAGAATTTTCCTATGCTACAAAATGTGTATACTAATCTATCTATATCAGTGTGAGATTCATAGCCCGTTCAAACGAGAAGTGATATGTTGGAAGACGTTTTCACTGCAAGGAATCGTAAGGCCACCCATGGGATGATCATATCCAAACTCTTCTTCAGCTTGACTCAACAAGTCTTGGAATGAAGGTTGGTTCAAGTATGATACGGGGATCAGAAACCGCTTCTGATTCTCTCCAACATACACTGCAAGATAGCCCTTTGGGACGTCCACAGATCTTGAAGCTGCTTGGCTTGCACTGGACGAGGCCCTTCGAATAGCAGGTATACGGAAACCCATCTTTTGTGTTAGTGTGCAAGAAGAGCAAGGCAAAGCTCTCAAATTTAAGAAGGATGTGTCTAAGTGTTGATGCTTAAGGATGCAAATGACTTGTGTTCTTTCTGAAGGTAAGAGGGAGTGTATTTATAGATTTTAAGACTCTATGGAAGACTATTTCTTAGATAAATGATTGTCGAAGGGGTTAAAGGATAGGAGGCATACAGATGAGAGATCACATGGTGCTGTCTGAAGGATTAAGGAGTTGTAAAAGAGTGCATACCCCACCTTCTCAAGGAATGGCTAATAGAGCAGCCACATGAAATCAAATGAGAGGTGCTCAAGGGAAACTTAAATGTTAGTTCATACTTCATACATTATCTGTTGCCCACTCCATATTTTTGTAGACATGTCACTCACTTGTTGTCTTCATTTTGATAATGCAACTCAATGGTGAGGTGACATGTTACTGCCAACTAGTATCTTTGTGATAAATTATAATGTAGTTCAAAGCTATATAAATCATGGTTAGGAGGCAACTGAAGATCCTGTGTCAAGGGCATGCCAGTAATCATAATTACTTATTTCTAAATTCTGCAGCCTTTCCAAGATGGTATAGCAACAGTGTCATCCATATAAACTTCCATTATGAAACAAATTTAACAGGACTCCGTTCTGATGCTGATTGCTTGATGATTTGCTCTGCAAGGAAAAGTACTAATTAACCACCAGAACTTGTCAAAATCTCATGAACCACTGTTAAACTAGCTTGGAGTATCTTCTTCTGTAATTACAGAAATAACTACTGCCTTTCTATAATTTTTAACCTTAAAACTAGACTTACAATTTAAAATGAAAGAAGCAAATGTTTAAACACCTACAAAAGTGAAAGAACAAATCATACGTTTGACTTCACAGCTTAAACTAAGGGTCCATGTCCATAACATCTATGACAGTTGCAAAAGTTTATGCTGTAAACTATCTTCCTAAAATAATTAGCACTTGCTACTTTCAAATACCATAGATCAAGTTCTCAATTTAAATTTCAGTTACCTACCATTACCTGCCGTAGTTGGAGATGATCAGTATATCATTCATTGCTTCCCTAAAAATAACCAATAATGCATGTGATGGTGCTGCTTGATTAGTAAAATATTAGAGTCAATTTTGCAGTGATAATAGAAAGGGAAGGAGGACAAAATTAAGAGAAGGAATCTATTTTGTGGTGCTGAAAGGAGGAACTAAATGAGCCACGTGTTATTGAAGAATCTAACAACAATTGGGAAAGGCTGTTCTTGAACTAATGTATTTTGCATTCCATTTTCACATGGATATAGATTGAACAACACTAGGGAACCAATTGAGCCCATTATTTGATTTATTTACTAAACATTTACTGCTTTTAATTCCATCTTGAATATTGATTCATTAGTTAGTTAATTGGCCAATGGTTACTTACTACTAAAAAAGGGACAATTGATTCACAAGTTCATTGTGTCAGTTGAATTATTTCTTTAGAGTTTCCTCTCCATAACTTGAAAGCAGGGAATTGTGTGTGTATAACTAATAGACTGATATGCACTAACCGAAATTTGATAAATGATACTACATATAGTAGAGTCCATTGAGATATAGCAAAAGCTAAAAGTGTTGTAACAATGTTATGTCATAACTTTCTAATTCAGGTAAAAATTTTACACTTCCTGGGTAATGGTACAAGGAAGAAACCAAAATGGAAAGTCTTAACAAGAAAATAAAAATCCTTCTGTACATGTTTGTCTCAACTAATCTATGTGTCTCCACTAGCATGATCTACGGCCCGTTCAAGCGAGAAGTGATGTTTAGAAACTCATCCTCCTTGCATGGAATTGTGAGACCTCCTGTTGGATGATCATATCCATATTCTTCCTCTGCTTGACATAGCAATTCTTGAAATGAAGGTTGGTTTAAGTACGATATTGGAATCACGATCCGCCTCATTTTGTCTCCAACATAGACAGCAAGATAGCCTTTTGGAACCTCAAGCCCCTTGGAACTTGCTTGGTTTGCAGAAAGTGATGCCCTTCTAATACCTGGTAAGCGGAAACCCATTATGTTTTTATACTACAGTGATCTCAAAGCACTTGTATGAGAGAAATATTTGAGTTCTGATACTTGAGGATGCAAATGACTTGTGTTGCTTGAGAGCTCAAGAAGCATAGTATATATAGTTGTTAATGGCTTCTTCAAATCCATTTCTCAATGAAATTATTTATGATGGGCCTAAATAATGGGGTCTACTGAGAGACAAGGTATCACAAGATATCACATGGAGATGCCTTAGAATTGTTTTTCAAAGATTAGGGTGGTTGAAAAAGAGTGCATACCCCACTCACTTAATTTATGAGATAATGGCACCAATACTGAAATTAAAGACATCTGCATAGTGTGTGCTGTTCCTGCATTGTACCATAGGTTATCTATCATTAATAACATTGCTTTAGACATGTAACATTAGAGTTAAAAATTATGAAATTTGTAAACCATGCAAAGAGAACCAATATTGAATACATAATCCTGAGGCATTGTGAATGAATGGCCCTAACATGCTCCAAGCAGACCACAGATTTGGATTTTTATATGTATTTTTTTTTTTAATTCCTTCTTTTTCTCGGATAAGATTCATCATACAACTGATATATGTCTTTTTCTTATGAACTTATCTAATATACAACCAAGAATTTATTGATTGTAGATTAGATTTTCAACTTTCATGATCTAGTGTCTAGTAGCTATCAGTTTGGCTCATGAATATTATGGAAATGTGAGATGTCTTGAGCATGTATTGAACTTAAGAAGTTGGCCATTATAATGGTTTAACAATAATAATTTCCCTCAGCTGTAAAAAAATCTCTTCATTTTTAAGGAGTGAATTGTGTTGCCAAATCTTTCTACAGTGTGGACCATTTACCCCAAAATCACTAGTGGTTCTTGTCAAAGACCTTCAAGACAACACCACCATGTGATGGTTCATAAGCCATTGTACCTCACTAAACAAATAGAGAAGGGTATCCACATTTTACAAGCACATTATTGATATCTATATATAGATACTCATATCATTGCATTCTCAAATATGTGCTAAAGCATCAGATTTTAAACACTAGTTTCTCAAACAAGTTATTTGAGATCATTCTATTATTTTAAACAATCTATTGATGTGGGTCAATGTTTACAGATTTCATTATCATCAATAATGTCAATATGAGGAAACATGTGATATGTCTGAAGCATGTCTACAAACTAATGGAGTAGAGTAGCTGTAGTACAATGCATTAACAAGAAGTATAGGTTTTCACCTATGCATTAATGTACATGTCTTTCATTTCAAGTGGATAATCTGTTGGCCACTAAATTTCCTAAACCTTGTAAGATACCTACAAGACAATACCATGTGATATCTTGTGATCCCTTGCCACTTGGTAGACCCCATCTTAATTTCTGGCACAAAAATTATTTCCTCAGAACAATGGTCTGTTGAAGCACTTGCCACCTATATATACACTACTTCCTGTGTTCTCAAGCAACACAAATCATTTGCATCTCCTCAAGTATCAGAACTCAAATACAACTTTTCCATACAAGTCCTTTGAGATCATTTGCATCATTTTTGGTGTGTAGTAGCAGCACAAAACAATGGGCTTTCACTTACCTGGTATTAGAAGGGTAACCCAAGCAGCCTCCAAAGGGGTTGATGTCCCAAAAGGCTATCTTGCGGTCTATGTTGGAGACAAAATGAGGCGGTTCGTGATTCCAATTTCATACTTGAACCAACCTTCGTTTCAAGAATTACTAAGCCAAGCAGAAGAAGAGTTTGGATATGATCATCCGATGGGTGGTCTCACAATTCCTTGCAGTGAGGATGCTTTCTTGGACCTCACTTCTCGCTTGAATGGACTATAAAGTCACACTCAAGGAGATTCACATAGATTAGTTGAGAGAAATTTGTACAGAAGACACTCTTTTTATTTTTTATTTTATAGATTTTCCATTTTGGTTTCTTCCTTGTATCATTCCCTTGGAAGTGTAAAAGAAATTATTTGAATGAGAAAGCTATGACAAGATATTGTTAAACACTTGGCTTGTGTCAAATTTTAGTGAATATATACCAGGCTATCAGCTTTTGATAGGGATTAAGATAATTAAATGTTTTGAAGATATTTAACAAAGTTCACAGTCGTTTTTTGCTTTCCCATTGGATATTGTAGCACTTCATTTTTTTCCCTTGAGCCGAACATGAAACAAAATACACATTTGTCTTGATACGGTTTTAGCCATTTGCTGCTACATTCTTCTACAATACATGATTTTCATTTATTTCCTTCTTTCAGTACTCAGAATAATTTTGTTAAGTTAATTTGGTGATCCTTCCCATTTAGTAATCGCTGCAAAATCATCCATATTTCCCATCACAAGCAGCACCATCACAAGGATTACCAGAAGCTTATCCCTTAGCAATATGTGGATTATCATAACTACTAAGGTATTGCCCTGAATTTCACAAAATTAATACAACATATTTTGCTCAATTTGGTTAAAATACCAGAAGAATGTTGATCCACAAAGATTTAATGAATAGCAAACAGTTGTTCTATTATTCATGGTCTATATTAGCATACAGTGAAGATGCTTATTTCTGTTATGAAATTTAGACTGATAACTTGGGTCTCTGATTAACCGTGTAACAGCTTTGTTAGATATATCACTTGGCCTTAGTTTATTTAGTTATCTCCTTATTTTAGACTAAGTATTTTTGATTTGTTAAACACACTTTACTGAATAGAAGTGAATAGATAGAGCAATTAATATGTGAAGTATCTTCAAAATGTTTGTGTGGTGAATACTAAGTGAAGAACTAGTCACAATCATATCATTAATTTGCTGTGGCCCTCAAACCAAGTAACATGCTCATGTGAATGTGCTGCTTGTGACTCATAGAGTTGAAAGGAAATGGTTGCCATAATGAAATGGAAATGGGGCCTCCCTCACATGAATGAAATTACCTTTTTCTTCTCTTTTTCCTTTTCAAGGACAAAAAAATTAAAATTTCCATTTTACGATTTGAAGTTTTTGAATTGAATGTTCGGCTTACTAGTTATTAGTGCCTTTGAATTTCAAATAATAGATTGAGATTTCAGAGGGGAATTGAGATAAATATGATAATGTTCATATATTTCCCATTCAGATGAACACTTTCTCAATTCTCTACAAGGTCAACTAAAAGAGGAGAAACTTTTTTTCTATGTCAGAAACAGTTACAAAAAATTGTGTTAACTAATCTATGTCTATGTCAACCTAATGAATCTTCATGGAGTCAACAGTCACTCAAGCGAGAAGTAATATCTAAGAATGCACTTTCTCCGCAAGGAATTGTCAGACCACCCATTGGATGATCATAGCCGAATTCTTCCTCAGCTTGACTCAACAAATCTTGGAATGAGGGTTGGTTCAAGTATGATATGGGGATCACAAACCGCTTCATTTTCTCTCCAACATACACTGCAAGATATCCCTTTGGAACCTCCACAGCTTTTGAAGATGCTTGGTTTGCATTGAATGATGATGACCTTTTGATACCAGGTAAACGAAAACCCATTTCTTTTGTGTGTTTGAGGAAAGACTAGTCTAAGAAGTGACTTGTAAAACAAGATGCAAGTTTTGGAGTTTCTAATGCTTAAGGATGTGAATATGTTGCTGCTATATGCTTGCAACCATGAACATATATATAGATGAAAAGGGTACGTAAGAAACCCTTTCTTTGGTACTTGAATGATTGGTGGAGGAAGGATATGAGAAGGGAATCATGGGACCTATTGGGAGACAAAGGCATGTAAGAGGTCACATGGTGTTGTTTTTGGGACTTAATTTCTTATGTAACATCTTGTGATAGTAGATAATAGTACAAGGTCCACTTTGCCTATAGTATGCCTAATTTCACGGAGGGTTGCATAAAATCTGATGTACTTGAAAAATGTGGCTCATATTGGCTTGTTATCTTGTACCCAATTTTGGTTCTCTTCTGGCCTCAAAATGTTTACAGATTTCATTATCATCAGTTATGTCAATCTAAAGAAACATGTGACATGTCTAAAGCATGTCTACCAATTAGTGAAGTAGCTATAGTACAATGCATTAACAAGCATTAGGTGATTTCACCTATGCACTAATGTAGATGGCTTTGATTTCAAGTGGGTAATGTGTTGGCCATTATCTCAGAAAGTGGGGTATGCATTCTCACTGAATTTCCTAACCCTTGAAAGATACCTCCAAGACAATACCATGTGATCCCTTGTTACTTGGTAGACCCCATCAACAGTTATCTATTCAGGAAACTGGTTTGTAAAAGCTCTTAACAACTATATATACACTAGTTCTTGTGTTCTCAAGCAACACAAATCATTTGCATCTCCTCAAGTATCAGAACTCAATTACGTCTTTCTCGCACAAGTCCTTTGAGACCATTTCCATTGTTGTTTGTGTGAAGCAACAAATGGGGTTTCGCTTACCTGGTATTAGAAGGGCTTCATTTTCTGCAACCCAAGCAGCTTCCAAGGGAGTTGATGTCCCAAAAGGCTACCTTGCAGTCTATGTGGGAGATAAAATGAGGCGGTTCGTGATTCCACTATCATACTTGAACCAACCTTCATTTCAAGAATTACTAAGCCAAGCAGAAGAAGAATTCGGATATGATCATCCAACTGGTGGTCTAACAATTCCTTGTGGTGAAGATGCTTTCTTGGACCTCACTTCTCGCTTGAATGGACTATAAAGTCACACTCAAGGAGACTGACATAGATTAGTTGAGAGAAAATTGTACAGAAGACACTTTTTATTTTTTGTAGATTCTTCAATTTTGGTTTCTTCCATGTATCATTCCTTTGGAAGCGGAAAAGTTATTTGAATGAGAAAGCTTTGACAAGATATTGTTAAAACACTTTTTTTAGCTTGTGTTAAATCTGAATGAATTCAATTTTATGCAGCAGTATCATTGTCAAGTTTTAGTTAATATATACTAGGCTATCAGCTACGGGGTGTATGTATTATAGTAAGGCTCTTAGCACATGATTAGATGATAGTCAGTGCATAGAAATTAATCTAAAAAAGAAACATTTTCCGTGACATTTGTCCTACATAATAAATCTACATGAGCAGGTCAGGGCTAGTGTGGAATCAACTAACCAAACAAGCATGAGAACCCGCAAATTATCTATTGACGTTATCATGTATCACTCTTAG
Organism: Nissolia schottii; assembly: GCA_003254905.1. Taxonomy (NCBI): domain Eukaryota; kingdom Viridiplantae; phylum Streptophyta; class Magnoliopsida; order Fabales; family Fabaceae; genus Nissolia; species Nissolia schottii. The sequence continues at coordinate 493,558 of QANU01099983.1, read as the reverse complement.
ACTAATTCTATGTGAAGGAGTTTTTTCATCTCTCATTCTCAACCATCCCAAACTCAGTTCAAATTTCTTTCGACTTAATTAAGCTTTCAATCTATTGAAGAAATGTAGGAGACGAAGAAAGTCAGGTTGATCTCTATGTGAACCAATCGAAGAGTTCATCTACTTCAATACCAAAAAGTGAATCAGTAACAAGCCTAGTTGCTTAGTTTCTTTAGATTCAATCTTAGAATTGATTTTATTTTTGTGATTTTGTTAGGGAAAATTGTGCCTTTTTAAAAAAAATAATAGTGCTGGTCTTATCACTCATTCATAAAAGTGTTCATGGTCATGGTTGTTAAACTATCGAGTTAATTCGTAAACTCTTATGAGTTTACGATTCTACTACACAAAACGAGTTGACGTTTTTATTGGTAAACTCATACGAGTTTAAGTAAATTCTTAACAAAATCGGTAAACTCTCGAGTTTATTGTAGGTTCACAAGTTTACTTAAACTCTCGAGTTTGATAACCTTATTCATATTTGTTAGTGGAGTATTAGATTGATTGTTTTCTCCCCATTAATAGTAATTGCACTTTTATTTAAGTTATTACAGTAAGTGGCCAATAATTTCTTTTCTTGTCAGTGTTCTTGGCACTAATCACCAATTCACCATACATACACCTCCAACACCTCCAACGTATCTTTGATCTTTGTTTCTTTGATGGACTTGGTGAGAATTAGCTATAGCTTTTCTCATTTTCTCATGGTATGTTTCTTTATCCTACATGTTCCTTTTGCATCATGGGAACCTAACCTAAACATGATAAATTCATGCACCCTTTGAGTTTATGTTTGTTTAATGCTTCTAGTTATGGTTTGTTCGCTATTCGTTGAGCTACAACTATACTATATGTACCAATTCACGAGATGTTATGAGACTATACTATTTAGTCTATTTAGTTATCTCCTTATCTTAGACTAAGTAAGTTTCTTCGATCTTTTAAACACACATTACTGAGTAGAAGTAAATAAAGAAATTAACATGTGGGGTTTTAAATCTTCAATGGTTTTTGTGGTGAGTACTAAGTGAAGAACTAGTCACTATCATATCATTAATATGTTGTGGCCCTCAAACCAAGTGTGAAGGTGCTGCTTGTGACTCAGAGTTGAAAGGAAAAGGTTACCATTTAACAAATGGAAATGGGGCCTCCCTCGCATGAACTAACGAGACCATTAGTTGTAAGGAGCTGATGCCAAATGAAACCATTATCATACCTATGAATGATATTACTTTTTTATTTTCTTTTTCCCCTTTTAGGACCCAAAAGAAAATTAAAATTTCCATTTTTATGATATGAAGTTTCTAAACTGAACGTTGTTCAACTTATTAGTACCTTTGAATTTCAAATAATAGCATGAGATTTCAGAGGGAAATTGAGATAAATATGAAAATGTTCATATATTTCTCATTCAGTTGAACGCTCTTAAAATTTCTTAGCAGGATAAAAGAGAAGAAACCCTTTTTCTAAGTCAGAAAATGTGTTACAAAAAATTGTGTTAAGTAATCTATGTCTATGTCAACCTAATGAATCTTCATGGAGTCAACAGCCACTCAGGCGGGAAGTGATATCTAAGAATGCACTTTCTCCACAAGGAATTGTGAGACCGCCCATTGGATGATCATACCCGAATTCTTCCTCGACTTGACTCAACAAATTTTGAAATGAAGGTTGGTTCAAGTATGATACGGGGATCACAAACCGTTTCATTTTCTGTCCAACATACACTGCAAGATATCCCTTTGGAACCTCCACGGATTTTGAAGATGCTTGGTTTGCATTGAATGATGATGACCTTCTGATTCCAGGTAAGCGAAGCCCCATTTCTTTTGTGTTGAGGAACAATGACTTGTAAACAAGATGCAAGTTTTTGGTGTTTCAGTGCTTGAGGATGTGAATGAATTGTGTTGCTGCTAAATGCTTGCAACCATGAACATATATATAGATGAAAACCTTTGTTTGCCACTTGAATGATTGGTGGAGGAAGGATATGAGATATTGAGAGGAGAATTCATGGGACCTATTGGGAGACAAGGGCATGTAAGAGGTCACATGGTTTTGTCTCAGAGCACTTTCTCAAGTACCAACAGATTGCCCCCACTTGAAATAAAAACAGATGTATACATGTGTGCAAGAGAAAGCCTAATTGGATTATGGTGCCAACTGCCAATGGTTTGCCAAATTCCACGAAGTGTTGTTTAAAATCTTATGCACTTGAAAAATGTGGTTCTCTTCTAGCCTCAGAACACTATGTTTCAGAGCTATTGATATCAGGTCTTGGTAATGTCAATTTGAAGAAGCATGTGAGATGTCTAAAGCATGTCTACAAACTAATGGAGTAGAGTAGCTATAGTACAATCCATGTACAAGCATTATAAGTTTCACCTATACATCAATGTAGATGTCTATAATTTTCTAGTAGTCATTTGTTGGCCATTATGTGAGAAGGTGGGGTAAGCACTCTCACTGGACTTCCTAACCCTTGAAAGGTTCCTACAAGACAATACCATGTGATATCTTGTGATCCCTTGTCACTTGGTAGACCCCATCTTAATTACTGCCCCATCAAAAATTATTTCCTCAAGGAAATTGATTCATAGAAGCACTTAGTAATATATATACACTACTACTTGTGTTCTCAAGCAACACAAATCATTTGCATCTCCTGAAGCATCAGAACTCGAATACAACTTTCCCATACAAGTCCTTTTAGAACTATATATTTCTTGTTGTGAGGAGCAGCAACAAAGAACAATGGGTTTCCGCATTCCAGGTATCAGAAGGGCTTCATTTTCTGCAACCCAAGCAGCCTCCAAAGGGGTTGATGTCCCAAAAGGCTATCTTGCAGTTTATGTTGGTGATCAGATGAGGAGGTTCGTTATCCCCATATCATACTTGAACCAACTTTCATTTCAAGAATTACTAAGCCAAGCAGAAGAAGAATTCGGATATGATCATCCGCTAGGTGGTCTCACAATTCCTTGCAGTGAAGATACTTTCTTGGACCTCACTTCTCGCTTGACTGGACTATAAAGTCACACTCAAGGAGACTGACATAGATTAGTCGAGAAAAAATTGTACAGAAGGCACTTTTATTTTTTGTAGATTCTTCAATTTTAGTTTCTTCCATGTATCATTCCTTTGGAAGTGGAAAAGTTATTTGAATGAGAAGGCCATGATAAGATATTGTTAAAACACTTTTTTAGCTTGTGTTAAATCTAAATGAATTGAAGTTTATGCAGCAGTATCAGAGTCAAGTTTTAGTTAATATATACCATGCTATCAATTACGGAGTGTGTATCATAATAAGGCTCACCACACATGATTGGGTGATAGTCGGTGCATAAAAATTAATTTAAAAAAGAAAATTTTTTCGTAAAATTTGTCCTATATAATAAATCTTACATAAGCAAATCAGGGCCAACGTGGAACCAACTAACCAAACAAGCATGAAAACCCATAAAATATCTATTGACGTTATCACGTATCACTCCTAGATCAACTCTATGTTAAAGAGCTTTTTCATCCCAAACTCTAAGTTCAAATTTCTTTTGACTTAATGAAGCTTTCAATCTATTGAAGAAATAGATCCAAATTAACAGAGAAAGTCAAGTTGATATAAATGTGAACTAATCGAAGAGTTCAGCTACTTCAATTCCAGAAAGTGAATTGGTAACAAGTCTAATTGCTTAGTTTCTTTAGATTCAATCTTAGATTGAATTTTATTTTTGTGATTTTGTTTGGAAAAATTGTGCATTTTTTATAAAATAATACTTTAGATTTTATGTTTAAATGTCGAAATTTATGTAATTTGGATTGGGTTTTTCACTCTTTCTTTCCATCCAATTACTTTCGACATCTATCCTTATTATTGAAAGATGTTCTCTTTCATTCTGAGTGTCGAAAAACACATTCATTTCAGTATAAAGGAGGAAGCTATGTCAAAATTGGAAACTCTCCACATTTGCTCTTGCGATAAGGATGACAAAGGCAATCATTTTAGATAGGGTTTTGATCCAACCTACTGATTTTCAAATTTTGTCCAGAGAAAACCAAATCTTAGAAAGTAGATAATTAAGTTGATATTGCTATTGTCAAGAATGACGAGAAAAGAATATATGAAATAAAGAATCAGAAATGCTCCATGTACACCCAATATCTATACACCTGTACATATACCACCGTTTTATACGATTTCACTATTTATTAATACGGAATACAGTAGACTTTCCGTATTTAGAAAATACGTAATTCCACGCGCACTCCAATTATAACAGAATATAATACGTAATGGTTTCTTAACCATCTCGCAACAGCATCTTTCATATCTACCTCTGAAACAAAAATGCTAACTCCATGGAATTCAAAATCTTCCATAACCACCTCTGAACCAAAACACGAGCTCCATGGAAACCATAATCATCCATGGAAATCAAAGTCGCGAGTGCAATTCCACAATCAAAGCATATATAATCGTAATCTCATTTGGTTAGTGATCGACAATGACAATACAAGAATCTGTGGCAATTTTTCGTCATTTTTTGATGAATTCCATGGAGAGTTTTTGATTTGGTAACGTTGCTGTGAAATTACAGTGTTCTGAGGTTTTATAACACAAAATAAAATGTACAAACTTTATATGGGCATAAACGGAAACATTAAGTGGACATATGTGCAAACATTATTCACATGACCACATAAATGTTTTTGTTGAGGGAGATGATGTGCATTTTGGCACATTCTCAACATTTTAACAAATAATCCATAAAACACTATAATTTTTTGACACAAATTGAATTTTTATTCACTATAATGATTAAATATTAGATTGTGTGATATAATCATTATTTGTGTGTCACAAATGCATAAAAATGCAAAATTTGAAATAGTACAAACTTTCAGTGGCCATATGTGCAAACATTAAGTGGGCATATGTGCAAACATTATCTACAAACACAGAAAAATGTCTTTGTTTTTAGGAAGAAGGATGGGCATTTTGACACATTCTCAACCTTTCAACAAATAATCCATAAAACATTATAAACATTTTTTTGACACAAATTGAATTTTTATTTACTATAATGATTAAATATTAGATGGTGTGATATAATCATTATTTGTGTGTCACAAATGCATAAAAATG